>JAKCPI010021172.1:0-82898 GCA_023213315.1 Euborellia annulipes
TTTTTTTCTTATTCTAACTTTTGGTATACGAGGTTAGCACATGGGCGTAGCCAGACATCTTGTTAGGGGGGGCAACCCCTCGTTAGAGCGAGAGGGGGGTTGCAATTAATATATACACGGATTATTAATTAATACATAATTATTTCTCTATACGTTTCCTATGGGAGAAATCGTAACTTTATCAATTAATAACTCTAAAAGTAATTGGAATTTCGGGATGAAAATAATTTTCCTGTAATCCCTACAAGGTCCTCTTTAAGCATATAAAATTTCGTTTCATAATTCCAACGGGAAGTTCCCCAAATAGAGCGTGACAGACAGACGGACATTAGCGAATTATAATAAATAGATTAAAAAACAAATTTTTTTTTTTAAATTTTTAAATAAATCATATAAATGTCAGAACCAAACGGTATTATTAATCATTTGCTTTGATGCATCCGAATTTCAATCCGAAATGAGAGAGAGACAATCATGAAATTACAAACAAAAGATTTATTCGTATTATATAGCCTTTAAAGTTTAAAAAAAAAAAAAAAAATATCTATGCATTTGACAATGAAAAAAGAGCACACAAGTTCACAATCACCATCTGTGTATGTTATTATACCTAGATTATTATAATTAAATAAAATCATTTGAAGTTTAAATATGTGTATGCCGAAGGGGGAAATTTTAATCACAATCGAAATGTATGTTTCAGAGACATTAAAAATTTTCGTTACGTCACATGAAAATTTACATTTTCCTGAAAATCCAAAGAAAAAAAAAGTAAACTGCGTAGCCTACTGTCATCATAGGCCTACTTAAAATTCCATTTATAAATAAATCTCGGCCACACATTGAGTGTTTTTATACACTGAGCTTGCCTATCAATTCTCACAGAACATGGAATGATTTATTCACTTGTTGAAACAAAACTTGGAAATTTGCATTTGTTTAACTTAAACTTTGGAAAAAAAAAAGGAAAAAAGGAAAAAAAAAAGAAAAGAAAAGAAAAAAGGAGGGGGTGAAAAGGGGGGGGGGCTGGGTATGGGTGGAATGGGAAAGTGGTTAATAAAAAAAAAAAGGGGGGGAGAAGAAAAAAAGATAAAAATATTTATGAAGAAAAAATTAGGTGAAAGAGAAAGAGCACTTATGACAGTCTTTCCTGACATTTTTCACAGAAATTAGTTATTAGTTATTGGGCCTACTATAAAGGCAAGATATTGAGGAGGCGATAAACGTATGAACTCGACTTTAAAGGATCATTTTATCGATCGATACAAACCACTCTTTATTAATTAAATAAATGGTGGTTGAGTTAACAAACAGGCTTAAGGAGGGAGGGGGGGGGGGGGGGGGGGGGCTATTTTTTTTTTTTTAAGTGAAACTTTTACGTACGGTAGATTAAGTTCGATTCATGCCCTCCAAGAGTTCGTTACGTGTTGATTCTTCGCTTTTCTAGTGTTACTGTTTTTTTTTTTTTTTTTTTAATCATTTTATCCACAATTATTTAAAAAAAAAATTCCTCAATATACACAGAAAAGCAAAAAAAAATAAGATAGAAAAGAAAATGTTTAGGAGACAGAATGACAGGTGCCTGTAGCCCCCCTACCCCTAAGGAGAACGAGCATCTAGGTTCAAAATTATTAAAATTCTAAATTTCGAAATCATTAACGAAAAAATCTGGTGTGACTGGTCGCACAGCACACAACCTTCTCTTACCCTTCGGTAATCGAAAGTTGTGTTATGTGCTTGTCACACCAGATTTATTGTGTCGACATATATTTAGTTCCCGACAGTATGGTACATTTGAGTTCAGATATAAAATTTATAAGTATGGGAAAATATTTATATTTTGTTACCATAGCAACGATTTTTCCTATGTTTTCTATGAAGTACGTACAAAAGTAAAGTGTTCTTCAGAAGATTTCAATGGGAAAATGAGAATATACATTTTAAAGACCATCCAATACTTTATCTCTCTATTTATTAACACATATATAGAGGTAAGAGAAAGTAAAAAAAAATTATAAATTTGTTTCCAATGAAAATGTTTATTAAATACAGAGAACAACAAATTAATAATAATCTCAAAACAAAAACAACCTGAATCAATTACCACTTAATTAAAAATTCAAGTTCAAATTAAAAAAAAAATGTTTTCAATAGTACGATTGTATCTACTATAAAACATTGATTTTGTTGATGGAATTTCTACACTCATATTACAAACAAATGATTTAATTAACGAGGTTTATTCAAGGACATAATCATATTTTAGTTATTAGTACTTGGAGACCTAAGGACACTCGTTTTAGTAGAAGAAATTCGATGGCTGACTGGTAATTATCAGGATTAGGTAGATGAAGGCAGCCAGCAAATAATAAAAAAAACTTTATTTAATTATCGTCGACGTTTCGGGATCAAATCAATCCCATCTTCAGGACGATAAACTGTTTAGATTGATGGGACACTCGTTTTGTTTCTCTGGGCATGAGAGGCCTTTTTACTTTCTCTTACCTTTATACATAAGAGATTAAGTATTGGATTCATGTCAAAAATTCGATGTCTAGATTTTGATGGATATATGCGTTTTGAGGTCCCCTGAATCCAAAAAGTGGTTTTCGCGACATGGTCTGTCTGTTGGGTTCGATTTTAAGCATGAAGGAATTGAGATGGGAGGTTGAAATTTTATATTAAAGTTGGACACCCACCTAAGGCGTGAAAATAAAAAAAGGCCAAAAACTACTAGTACTTTACTTATGTACTTTTTCACTTTTTTTTCGATTTTCACAAAATTCACTCCAACAATTTTGATTAAAATTCAAAAACCAATTATTTTTTAGATGCTCTTTAAAATGTATATTCTCATTTTGCCATTGATATCTTTTGAAGACCACTTTACTCTTATACTTCATAGGAAAGATAGGAGAAATGGTTGCCATGGTAACAAAATATAAATATTCTCCTATGTTTGAATTTACATCTTGAATTCTAATGTACCATACTGTCGGAAACTTAATATATCTCGACACAAAAAATCTGGTGTGCAAGCACAAAACGCAACGTTCGAAAACCATAGGTAAGAGAAAGTTGTGTGCTGTGCGACCAGTTACACCAGATTTTTTTAATAGTGAAACAATATAATAATGAACTTATGTGCCGATTTATATTAGCTAACACTTGGACAATTCCTGTAAATTTATTTAAAAACCACTTCACAATAAATAGCCATTTTATTTATGACTAGGCTGATTTCGCCCATTTGCTTTTTTAATTTATGGAAAATTTAGGAATATGATATGTATACGTTTATGAAATTTGAATAAAATAAGAAGCATTTGTAGTGTATAATGTATTTTGGATTTTGGGTTTAGTGTATTTCTCTATAAATGTTTAGTGCTATTTAAGTTCAAATAGAATTTCAATTTTTAAGCTTATAGAAATTTAAAATTTTGAATTATCAAGAAAATATTTCAGGGGGGTAAGGGGGAATTACCCCAGATTTAAAAAAAAATTTTTTTGAAAACAAGTAAGAATTAAATTAGAAATTAAGAAAAATTGGGGTGAATAAGATTAAAAATAAGAATCAATTTTTAAAATTTTTAATATTATTTAATTTGTTGTTTAATAAATGTTTTAGTGTATTTTAATAATTTAGTGTTAGTTATTAGATTTAGTTAAACACCCTATTTATGACAAAAAAGCTTATCATGTTTTTGTAATCTAAAAAAAAAAAAAAAAAAAAAAAACATATTTTCAATTAATTATTACAGGCTTAATTTCTCAAATGTCTTATCATCATTTAATCAAAAAAAAAAAAAAAGTGAAAAATTGCACATTTCAATGAATGCTATAAGTTATTTTGTTTAGAGCAAAATGATCGATGAAGGTTTCTTCAGTCTAAAGAAAGAATAAGAAAACTAAGAGAAAAGCGAAGTGAGAAATGACTTGGTTGTATCTTTTTTTTTTTTTTTTAGGCCATCATCGTGGGGGTGCGCAAATGCGGCACTAGGGCACTTCTTGAAATGCTAGCACTCCATCCCCGTGTACAGAAGGCAGCCGGCGAGGTACACTTCTTCGACAGGGACGAGAACTATAGGAAAGGACTCGATTGGTACCGACGAAAAATGCCACACTCTTTTCGGGGACAGATCACTATCGAGAAGAGCCCGAGCTATTTCGTTACGCCGGAAGTGAGTACGAAAACAACATTATTTTGTCTTGTTTCTTTAGGTACAGTAGCTATATATCATTTTTAGAGTCATTATTTAAATTTGAATTTGGTTTTTTTAATATATATGTTTGGAATGGAGTCATTAAAAGTAAAAACAAATTTATACCGTCGACGTTTCGAGCGCTCATCACGCTCTTTCTCGGGATATCAAATGACAAAATAATTACTACCATCTGTCCCGAGGAAGAGCGTGACGAGCGCTCAGAACGTCGACGGTATAAATTTGTTTTTTACCTTGGCTGACCCCATACCATACATCTATAATATATTAAATTGTCACAGCCAGAATAATAATTATATTTTTTTTTTAAATTTCCTCTATTTTTCATGCCGAAAATTAAATACCTGATTCTCAAACCGTATTAGAGTGAAACAATGTTTCTAGGATGGCCTATCCCCCATTTCTCGAACCGTGTTATAAAAATCCATTAAATGGCGATTGCCTAATTATAAAATCTTACAAAACGAAAAAGAATATTTGTAATTTTAAAAGTGATAAAATAAAAATATTTTAAGATAACAAATTTGCGAGATAAATTCGGGTTTGATTGGGCAAAAATTGAGCCCCCTGGAGTAAAACCAGGACCTCCACGGTTTCACTGCGGGCGGACTACTTTTATCCTAGGTCGCCGGCCCAAAGGATAAAGGTAGTCCCCTCCCCCCCCCCCCCCCGTGAAAGCGTGGAGGCCCTATCCGACTCCAGGGAGCGCAATTTTTGCCCAATCAAACACGAATTTATCTCGCAAATATTTTATCTTGAACGATATATTCACTGGCTTATTTAAAGTCTATTTGAGCCTTGTTTGGCTCTTTTCAAACAAAACTCTACCTAGTTAAAAATATTTTAGCCTCTGTCCATTGTTCCGAAATGGGTTTGCAGGTGTAAAAGTTGAAAACTAGGATAGCCTGGGGTTCTATAATATGTTCAACTCTGGGAAAACCCCCATGGGAGTCATTCATTGCTCAAGTTTTAATTGATAAGACCAATACCTAATGCTTAGAGCATTGTTTACATGTAAATAGACACGCTGGCGTAAGTAAAAATGAATTTAGTACAAATTTTGGCATCGTTAGAGTTAGAGGGCGATAAAATCTACCCTTAGTAATTGGAGAGGAAAACTTTTTGCTTAAATTTTTTAGAATAGGTTTCTAATATTCCCAAAATGCCACAACATTTAGGGCTAATCCGGGTTTATGATTTTTAATAGAAATTGTTTTAATAGAAAATTTCAATCCGTGCTTCATAAAACAATGTTTAAGGGATAATATAAGAATGGGCTTGCAAGGGCAGCTCCAGGGAAGAGAGGGGTAATTTTTTTTGTCCTTGAAGCATAGCACACTGGTAGAGTGCTTGCTTCTTCTGCTAGGGTCACGGGTTTACAAATAAAAAATTAATTTTTTAAATTTAATTTCGACCTCTGTGATTATTTAAATCACAATAAAAAAATCTGAAGATTTTTCTCAAATCTCGGAGGGGGGGGGTAATTATCCCCTTTACCCTCCCCCCTAAATCTACCCTAGGATTTTTTTTTGGCGATTTTATGATTTTTTTGATTTTCAAGGCTCTTGGGGCACTCGTTCCCTTTATCCGATAGAGCAGAAATTTTACACAGATTATTTTTTCATGCAATAGCACCAAACTAGAGGGTAGCGCAAAAAAAAAAAAATTTTAATTTTGAAAATTAAGAACCACCCTAATGATATTAATGAAATAACATGTTGTAGCGTACTATTTCATTATTAATATATTAATTTTATAGAGAATGAGTGGGAACCTTCCCCTCTCTGCCTCTGGGAGCTCTCAAATCCTTCAAATAGATAGAAATAATGAGCAGGCAGCTAGTTTATATTTCATTTTATTGTCAAACCAGGGCCGACATTTTGGTCACATAAAGGACCATCTTCAGGGCCAGGTTAATGTCTGAAAAATGTATTAATTTTAGCCAAGTTATATTGTGCACAGGGATTGTAAGTCAATCATGATAATGTCCAAAATTTATTATTATCATGCCATAAGAGAGAGAGTGAATGACAGTCATTGAGCTACTTAACAATTGTGTATGCCCACTTGACGAGGATTAATATATTTTTCAGACATTATCCTGGCCCTTAAGATGAACCCATATGTGACCGAAACGTCGACCCTGGTTTGACAATAAATTGAAATCTAAACTAGTTGCTTTACTCGTTATTTCTACCAATTTGAATATCAACATTCAGCTATATACCTCCTTCAAATATTGAATTAATATAAACTGTAAATTACGTTTAAAATATTGTTTTTATCTATTAATACATAAACAAATAACAGGTCTTTTATTTTCACTTTATCTAAATAATACGACGTTTATCCCATTATTTCTTACTAAAAAAAAAATCATTTTTGCATAAACACAATAAATATAATAAAGAATTGGATTTATGGGATTGAAATGCAAGTAGATCTCTGAACAATTCAATTACAAATAAATTTTAAAAGCTCTATTAGAAAGCCAATAAATTAGATAACAATAAATTTCCCAATTGAGAGACAATATTTGTTTCAAGGTTTTTATTTGTTACAAATAAATATAGTGAAATAAAATGTATATATAATATTTTATTTATTATGAGTTAAATTGGGTACGAGGGGGGCGTAAATGGCTTAGTCATGTCATGGCTTCGGGTGTGGAATCCCTCTGCACCAATGATTCTGCTTTTGAGTTGTGAACCGCCAATCCCCCGTGGGGATTGTATTATGTAGATTATTTCAGATTGGCTTTAAAATATATTTTTATATATTGTATATATACAGTATAACAGAAATTTTAGGCAATAATTTTCATTCTTTTTTTTTTCCTCTTCTCTCTCACTCTCACTTTCATTATATTTATTAAATATTTTCATTTTATCTCTATCAGCATTATATTGTATATTTAATAGATTAATTTTATAATCATAGTTGGAACATGCAGTAATAAGAGGAGGGGGGAGGTGGCAATAGTTTACACCTTGTTGGTTCCAAACAGCTGCTTTACAAAATCTTTATAAATGGCAGTTCAGGAAGATGAGTGTAGCTAGTTTTATTTTGTTGCTAGGGCAAAAAATTGAACAATTTAGCAGGGGCCTAGACCCCCCCCCACATATATATCGTTTTTAAATAATGAGTATCGTTGTCTATATGGCCTAAGATGCCGGAAAAACTAAATAAAAATAGCATTAGTTTCAAATATGTAGAATGCGAAGGTCCCTTCTGAGGTCTGAAAAACCATTTTTCAATTATTTACACCCTAGAGAAGCGTCATTTTAAATTTTATTAAAATCGAGTGAAAGATAAATTTTAGGGGATACGCCCCCCCCCCCTGGTGGGGTAATAAAACTTTCTGAGGTCTGGAATACCATTTTTCAATTATTTACACCATACAGAAGCGTCATTTAAAATTTTATTAAAATCGAGTGAAAAATAAAAAAAATATATTTTTTTTTTGGGAGGGGGATGGGGGCGTAGAGCCGAAAAAACCTTTTGAAATGTCGAATTTTAGGGGGAGGAAGAGTTTTTATTTTTCATTTTAAAGATGTGATTAATATATTTAGAGTTAGAATCTGTTTTCCACTGCTTTCCTATGGGAGATTTGTGAACTCCCGATAAGGGGGGGGGGGGTTCCGTACCCCTAATTTGATATAATGATAGCCTAAAACCACCCCCGGAAAATTCTCTACCCAATAAAAAAAACTCCATGAAAATCGGTCCGGTAGTTTCGGAGTCTATGCTTTACAAACAGACAGACAGACTTTGTCTTTTATAATATAAACCCTGTTACGCATTAGTGTGTCAAGCGCCAGCTACCGAGTTTTGAGAAAATTAACATTAAAGTTTTATTTTTCATTGGATTATATATAATTTTTTTTGTCAATTGTGCAAGTAACATATAAATTTTTTTAGGACATATTTCATAAAAAATACTATTAATTATAGCATTTGATTCCGTGCTTAACTCAATTTTTAATTTTTTGGCGCTTGACTCACTAATGCATAACAGGATCCATATAATAGTATAGATATAGATGTGCGGGATCCTTCCCCTCTGCCTCTGGGACCCCTCCCCTTCATGCTTTTTGCAAAAATTCAATCTCTTCTCTCTCTCTCCTCTCCTTCCCTCTTCCTATTCCCACTCCAGGCTAATTAGCCAATCAGAGAAGGGTTGCGATCTGGCGCCAAAAATTCGCCGCTTGGGTGAGAGGTCGTGGAGCCTTACTAGATCAGTAGTGAGGCGACCTCTGATTTGTGTAGTTAACCTGTATTACTCGTGTTAAACAATGCAACGCCTTCGCATTCCACTGGCTGCCATCATGGCGTTCGGCCGCTTCTCACTTGGTGCTCCGGTTTTTCGACCTTTTTACTTAGGTATTTCAACTCATCTTTTCTAATTATTCATTCATCTTACTCTTGAGTTAGTTAATATTCATAATTAATATTAAATTTGAACTAATTCTCAATATTTCTGAATATTCTTAAATGGCTGCATCCCACCGTATGTCTCTCTCCCTGCGACCATTGGCAAATATTATTTTACTCATTTTTTTAGAGGCAAAAACTTTGTATGCATATATTAATTCGTTCTTAACTATGGGAATTATTGTGATTGTGTCATTATTTAGGGCACTATTGTTTTTGTATTCACTGGGTGTAGGTGTCGTTAGGTCATTTTGCACTTAATTAAATAAAATAAATAAATTTATTAACGACCCGCTTATTAAACTCTCATAGGCGATATAATACAAAATCATTTTATGAGAGTGAGGTGGATAGTTGGTTAGATCTTTATAAAAGAGCAATTTCAAAGTATTTTAATAAACTAAATGAATCTAATATTAACTAGGTAGAGCCTTGTTTGAAAAAGGATGGAATTTTTTCAATCAATGCTCAAATAAATCTAGCTGCAATTGTTCTTCTTTTTTTTACAAAATCATTTTTCAAATATACTAAAGAACAGAAGTAATGCATTTAAGTATTTTACTTTAATTACAAATTTACGCATAGGCCTTCTTGCCTACATGTCCATACTTGTTCATGTACTCTATATAGGCCTATATTGATAATTGCTTAATATTTAATAGTCAAATGTTATTATTTGGAAATGAAATGAATATGTAATAAATAGCTTTCAGTTTATTTCATTGTCTTGATAATAACATTTTGGCAGTGATTAAATTAAAATATTGAAATTAACACATACACCGCGGTGTTTTATAATTATTATAATTAGTGAGTGGTGCAGGTAATTTCACTTTAGTACAGTATTTTTTATAATTACACTTGAACTTTTTTTTTATTTATTTATTAGGCCGGGAGCCAGAGGCTATCCCTATAATATATTACCTAATCTTAAAACATTAGCCAAATCAAATGTTGATAGTTTTATACAATTCGATTTTTTGATAGTTATTGTTTTAATGAAATGAAAAAAAATTGCTGCAACGGTATAAATTAATAAAACTATTAATGGAAATGGAACATCTCTTACTGAAGTTTATATTTAGAATTCCAGGTCCAATGAATCATCGATGAACGACAGCTATTTTTTTTTGTTTTTCTAAATAAAGAGATATTTAGACCTACCAATTAAATAAAAAAAAATAAGAATGCCCTTCCGTAAATAACCATAATATTTGGAGGGAAAAGTTATTATATAGTTTAATAAGATAAAGCTCACTATTTATTTATTTTTATTTAATTCAAACTTCTTTATTTAAAAAAAGGCTATAGATAAAATACACTTTCTTCCCAAAAGTGTTTGAATCCCAAGAATTTTACAATAAAGTTATTTTTGTTTTCCTTTAAATGGCATATATTGTAAACGTCTTTTTTTTTTTGTACATACAATAAGTCAGGGGCGCATATAGAAATTTTTTTCGGGGGGGGGGGTCCGAACTCAAAAATTTTTTGAGAAAATTTTTTTTTAAGAAACTAAATTTTTTTCACACGAAATTTTTTGCGGAACATTTTTTCTTTTGCGGAATCAAAGTTTTCCACCCTGCAGAAAAATTTGTTGCGCTGATGTCTGTATATCCCTATATATGTATATGTGTTTGGGAAATTTCGGGGGGGGGCGGGCCCCCGCCCCCCCCCCCCTATATACGCCCCTGCAATAAGTAAAGTTTATATTTCGATATATTTCTTTATTTAGAAAATATAAATAGCTATCGTTCATGAATGATCCAGTTAATTGCCCCTGTAATTCCTAATATAAACTAAGAGCTGTTCCACATCCTATTTAATTATTATGGATTGCTTCAGCAAATCCCTTCGCATTTCTGGCCAAAAGCGTGTCTATCAACTTCCCTATAACTTATAATAAGCTCTTGAGTCTTGCTAAATTTATTTTTTTCTTCTCTCGCTCTCTAACTGTATTTTGTTTTTCTTTTCATTTTCAATATCTTTTTTTCTTTAAGACACTTAACAACAAACTTGTTAACGTTCTAAGAAGAGTTTTTGACAAAGTTTTTTATTTTCATTTATTATTTATTTTCTTTAACGTTATTAGTGGATATTCGATTAGAATAAATAACTTGGTAATAATCGCTAGAATTTTTTTTTTTTTAATGAAACCATTACTTGAGGAATAACTCTGGTTTAAAGCGCCCCCTACACTATCTCAACTTGGTTGATAACTAAGTTGAATGCCTGTTTTCTCACAGACATTCAACAAGGTTGTCAACTTAATCACCAACATCACTTTTTTTCTAAACTCGAACCAAGCGTTACTTTTATAACACTCGAAAAATTCAAACCCAATAATTATTTTTTGGAATAAGGGACATTTTTTAAATAAAAAAAAAAAAAACACTAAATGGCCTCAGAAGCCGGAAATGAAAAATAAAACTGGTGTGACTGGGCACAGCACCAACTTTCTCTTACCTTCGGTAATCGAAAGTTGTGTTCTGTGCTTGTCACACCAGATTTTTTGTGTCGACATATATTTAGTTCCCGACAGTACGGAACATTTGAATTCAGATGTAAAATTTATAAGTATGGAAAAATATTTATATTTTGTTACCATGGCAACCATTTCTCCTATCTCTCCTATGAAATACAAGAGTAAAGTGGTCTTCAGAAGATTTCAATTGCAAAATGAGAATATACATTTTAAAGAGCTAAAAAAAAATAAAAAAAAAATAATTGATTTTTGAATTAAAAAAAAATCGTTGGAGCAAATTTTGAGAAAATCGAAAAAAACTGAAAAAATACATCAGTAAAGTACTAGTACTCTTTGGCCGATTTTGATTAAAAGCTTATTTTTCCGGTCCCGGGGGGTGTTTAACTTAAATATAAAATTTCAACCTCATAGCTCAATTCCTTCATGCTTAAAATTGAACACACACACACCCACACACCCACCCACACACCCACAGACAGACCATGTCGCGAAAACCACTTTTTTGGATTCAGGGGACCTCAAAACGTGAAGATCCATCAAAATCTCGACATCGAATTTTTGACATGAATCCAATACTTTCTCTATATATATTAACATATATATAGAGGTAAGAGAAAGTAAAAAAAGACAGTCTGAGCAAGTGCACAGTAGGCCTACTTGATAACGACTGCATAAAAAGCAGTCGAAACGTTGTACCGTATTAAATAATTAATACAAAATGTTGTTTATAAGGCTAATTAAAAATGACCATAATAATAAAAATCTGGTGTGACTGGCGCACAGCACACAACTTTCTATTACCTTCGGTAATCGAAAGTTGTGTTCTGTGCTTGTCACACCAGATTTTTGTGTCGACATGTATTTAGTTCCCGACAGTATGGAACATGAATTCAGATGTAAAATTTATAAGTATGGGAAAATATTTATATTTTGTTACCATGGCAACCATTTCTCCTATCTTCCCTATAAAATACAAGAGTAAAGTGGTCTTCAGAAGATTTCAATCGCAAAATGAGAATATACATTTGAAAGAGCATCTAAAAAATAATTGATTTTTGAATTTTAAAAAAAATCGTTGGAGCAAATTTTGAGAAAATCGAAAAAAACTGAAAAAGTACATCAGTAAAGTACTAGTACTCTTTGGCCGATTTCGATTAAAAGCTTATTTTTCCGGTCCCGGGGGTGTTTAACTTAATTATAAAATTTCAACCTCCTAGCTCAATTCCTTCATGCTTAAAATTGAACACACACACACCCACCCCCACACACACACACACACAGACAGACCATGTCGCGAAAACCAGTTTTTTGGATTCAGGGGACCTCAAAACGTGAAGATCCATCAAAATCTCGACATCGAATTTTTGACATGAATCCAATAAATGAAGTGAGAAGTGAAAGGCTAATCAATTCTCATTTAAAGTTATATAGGGCCCTCGGGCTTAGTGTAGTTGGTAACGCGCCTGCCTTGTATACCACAAGTGTCGCGGCTTAAATAAATGGCTTAAATAAGAATGCCTGGACCCCAAATAGATAATTACTAAAATACTGAGTATCGTAAAAAGTCTTTTATGACCTAAGTTGCCGAAAAAAAGTTATATAGGACTATAATCGTCCTTCATTTATTTTATTCCATCAAAATTGAATTCTTTATCCAGAAAATTAATCAATTTTTTCTGATTATTACTAGTCTATATACTGTAGCTTTTATTTAAAAAAAATTAAAAGTAACTAAGATTAGGATTAGACTACGTTTTGTTATGTAATCTGAGTCGATGGATTATATACCGACCACATCAGTTTTTTACTTTCTCTTACCTATGTATATATGTAATATATATATAGAGAGAAAGTATTGGATTCATGTCAAAAATTCGATGTCGAGATTTTGATGGATCTTCACGTTTTGAGGTCCCCTGAATCAAAAAGTGGTTTTCGCGACATGGTCTGTCTGTGGGTGGGTGTGTGGGTGGGTGGGTGGGTGGGTGGGTGGGTGTGTGTTCAATTTTAAGCATGAAGGAATTGAGCTACGAGGTTGAAATTTTATATTTAAGTTAAACACCCCCGGGACCGGAAAAATAAGCTTTTAATCAAAATCGGCCAAAGAGTACTAGCACTTTACTGATGTACTTTTTCAGTTTTTTTCGATTTTCTCAAAATTTGCTCCAACGATTTTTTTTTAAATTCAAAAATCAATTATTTTTTAGATTCTCTTTAAAATGTATATTCTCATTTTGCAATTGAAATCTTCTGAAGACCACTTTACTCTTGTATTTCATAGGGAAGATAGGAGAAATGGTTGCCATGGTAACAAAATATAAATATTTTCCCATGCTTATAAATTTTACATCTGAATTCATATGTTCCGTACTGTCGGGAACTAAATATATGTCGACACAAAAATCTGGTGTGACAAGCACAGAACACAACTTTCGATTACCGAAGGTAAGAGAAAGTTGTGTGCTGTGCGCCAGTCACACCAGATTTTTACTTTCTCTTAGCCTATATATGAAATATATAGGAGAGAAAGTATTGCGATCATGTCAAAAATTCGATGTCGAGATTTTGATGGATATACATGTTTTGAGGTCCCCTGAGTCCAAAAAAGTGGGTCCCGCAAATTGGTCTGTGTGTATGTATGTGTGTGTGTGTGTGTGTGCGTGCGTGTGTCTGTATGTGTGGACAGATTTTTAGTATGAAGGAATTGAGCTACTGGATTGAAATTTTATATTTAACTTAGGTACCTTCCCACACGCTCAAAATAAGCTTTTGAACAAAATCGGCCAAAAAGTACTAGTACTTTACTGATGTACTTTTTCAGTTTTTTTCGATTTTCTCAAAATTCCCTCCAAGGATTTTTTTTTGAAAATTCATAAATCAACTATTTTTTAGATGCTCTTTAAAATGTATATTCTCATTTTGCCGTTGAAATCTTCTGAAGACCACTTTACTCTTGTCCTTCATAGGAAAGATAGAACTGGTTGCCATGGTAACGGAATTTAAATCTTTTTCTTTTTATTAGATTAAAAATCAATTATTATTTAAATTCCCATTTATTTTTATTTTATTTGTCTTTAATTGCTTAGGAGAAAACACATATCTCTCCTCTCTCACTTGCAAACATTATCGCCTGTCTCTCCGCCTTCTCTCATAGGCCTAATGTTAATTTCCTATAGGGATTTGTATGTTAATTTCGATTCAAAAGGGGGTCCCCTTTGGAACTTTTTACGCATTTAAAAATTTTTTTTCCAATTCTTATGAAATTTTGTATTTATTTACGAATCTATATTGTGTATAAAATGTCCAAATATGAGATTAAAATTTTGAAAAATAACCATAGTTTATTTCAAGCAATCAACATTTAAAATGCAAGTTTGAAACTAAGGTGCTATGGGAAACTAAATATATCTCGACACAAAAAATCTGGTGTGACCAGACAGTGCACAACTTTCTCTTACCGAAGGGTAAGAGAAAGTTGTGTGCTGTGCGCCAGTCACACCAGATTTTTTTTTTTTTTATTTAAAAAAAAAAAGAAGAAAGGTTTTTTTTTTTAGTATTTTAAATGAACAATAACATAATTAAATATAAATAAAAATACTTCGTTTCATATTCATTTATTTTCTATATAAAAGAGTCGTTTGCATTTTACATAACATACGATATCAAATAAATTTTTTTTTAATTAAAAAGTAAAATAAGAATAACATTTATATTCAAACCAGATAAAAAAAGTGACATTTTTTTTTTATTTAAGTCTGGTTTTATTTAAAAATCAAAATTAAATAATTTTGAATTCAGAATTTTTCTATTGATCTTCCGATTTCGTAACCAGGTTTTTTATTCTTGTATCTTGTTTCTGTCCTTGTCCTTAATCCCACTCTTCGGGGTCGGTCTATCTTATTCCCTTTCTCCAACCCCCAAAGTGTGTCAGATAAATCGGGCTTATCCCTTTTGACGCGATGAAGCCAAGTCTATCTACTAGGTGTATCATATATATCAGGCAATTTATTTGTAACGTATTCCATATTTTCACCATTTCAGGGACTTTTTTCATAGTTCCTGCTTCAAATTTATAAATAATCTTTATGAAATTAACTAAAGCATCAAACTAAAATTTTTCAACGATTAAATATTTTTCCAAGATCTTTATATTTGAATAAGATATTATTGTAGTATTCAATATACCTCGATTCGAACTTGACTAGTCATGGATATATTTACCATAATTGTGAATATGCTTTTTGTTAGGGGGCCTATCGCCCCCATGTCCCCCAGGAATCGTACCCAGGATCTCCAGCCTTTCCGGGGCCTCGACTTACACCAATCAAATGCACTTTCAACTTGCAAATAAGTGAGTTTTTGTTGGTGTAGGTCGAGTGATGCAATGGGTAGCACACCGATGCCTCGGAAACGCTGGATATCCTGGGTTCGATTCATTTGGGCCATGGGGCGCTTGGCCCACCAACAAAAAGCATTCTCACAATCATGTTAAATAAATTTTGAGTCTTGAATTTTTTACTTTTTATTTTTTTTTTATTTTTCCTGTTGCTAACACTTCCGAGAATAAATTATTAGGCCTATACTCTTTTCTAAAATAAGGTCTATTTTTAGGAACTTGTATGAAAAGACACCAAAATGAATTTAGAAAGCTAAATAATTACTCTTTATTGTTGAATTCTTATTCATTTTCATAATTAACAAAATTCCCCATGAGGGATGTGATAAGTATCATTATAGATAACTTATAAAGAGGTTCAGATCCCAAGTAGTGAATAATTTTGGATACCAAATGGCTTAAATAAAAATGCCTGGGCCCCCAATAGATATTATCATAAATAACGGTTATCGTTAAAAGTCTTATATGTCCTAAGTTGCCGAAAAGACTGTGTGAATGAGAAAAAAGTGTGAGTGTTAAAAAAAAATCATTTGGATACCAATTGGTATAAATAGATATGCTGGGACCCAAATATATATCGTAAATAATATTTGCATCGTTAAAAGTCTATATGGCCTAAGTTGATAAAAATAATTAAAAAAAAAAAAATTACAAAATTTCTTTATGATTAATTAAAAAAAAATCATTTTCTTTCGTGCCATAGGTGGACCATTCCATTAACTATCATAAGTAAATAAAATAGGTTGTTTAATTAAAAAAAAAAAATAATAATAATAATAATCTAACAAGTATTTTTGAGAATTACTACGTACTCGTATATTTTTTTACCTGCAGTACTTTCCAAAAGTATTAACTCTGTTAATTCTTGGTCGATATCCATATTCACTCAAGATTAGAGACATTTTTTTATCGAATCAAAATTTCCTCTATCCCTGGTTTCAAAAGGTATAAACCTTTAATTTTTTATTTTTTTTATTTTACTATATAAAACAAAGTAAACAAGTTAATCTAGGGGCTCTCTCTACGAGAAGAGAAGAGGGTTTATCTAACAGATTGAAAATGAATACCCAACATAATATATAAAGAAATTCAAATAAAGTCGTTTGATCAAATATTGACAATGTGTCTGTCATTCTAGAAGGGAGGAGTTAAAGCAAGCATTTAGCATCCATCTATCTATCACCAAAATCCCCCACCCTCCATTTTCCTGTCTACACACCTCTGTCAATAATTTAAACGTAGTAGATCTTTTATGAGGTTTACAATCCCCCTCTATTCTTAGTACTATTAAATAACAAAATCTTTTTTATATTTAATTTAATTGTTTAATTTTGTATAGTTTATATACTCGTGGATATATTTTAAAATATTTTATTTAGAATAATATAAAATTAAAAAAAAAAAATCAGAGCTCTTAGAGGGGGGGGGGGGCAAATGCCCCCCTCCTAATTGATGCCTCTGGAATGGAGACGTTTCGGACAAAATGTATTCGTCTTTCCTCAGTCCTTATAAGCTTATGTTTATTTTAGGTACAAAGTTGTAATTGTTCTTGATGCACAAAAGTCCGTGTACATTTTATTAAAAATCTGGTGTGATGCTCGCACAGCACACAACTTTCTCTTACCTTTTTTAAGAGAAAGATGTGTTCTGTGCTTGTCACACCAGATTATTTTGTGTCGAGATATATTTAGTTTCAGCCGAAATTTTTTTTTTTAACACACTTTTTCTCATTCACACTCACATGCACACAGTCTTTTCGGTAACTTAGGCCATATAAGACTTTTACGATAACCGTTATTAAATGTATATATCTTTTGGGGGTCCAGGCATTCTTATTTAAGCCATTTGGTATCCAAATGGCTTAAATAAAATCATCGGACTGCCTGGGATCCGAACCTGCGACCCTTGGTATAGAAGGCCAGCACGGTAGCCACTAGATCAAGCCCGAAGGCAACCGATATATTAGATAGAATTCAAGATATAAAACCTGGTGTGGTTGTCGCACAACACATTGTGCAGATTTTTTGTGTCAAAGTATGCTTCAAACAATCTTTAGGGCAAAATGAGAATATACATTTTAAAGAACATCTAAAAAATAATTGATTTTTGAATTTTAAACAATCGGAGATGCTAAAAGCCCCTTTTTGCGCCCCGCCTTACATTATTTTTGCCCAGAGTCTAGGTGAAATAAAAAAAAATGCGCCTCGCTTTTCTGATTTATATAAAAGCTAGGAAATATGAAACAAATAAAATTCTGTAGGGGTTTTTTATAAGTGAAAATATTTCCTTGCTTTTATATAAATCTGGAAAGCAAAGCGCAATTTTTTGATTTCACCTCGACTCTGGGCAAAAACAATCTGGGCAAAATTGTATATCCGATGTTTTTGATTGAGATTATCCTAGACAGCATAGAGTTCATTTTTAAATCAAGAAATAATTTATTTTTCATAAAAATTTCCTGGTTTCAAAAAAAAAGTTTGGAAGATTATGCTATATATATAGATAGGCTTCGCACCCTAAGTTTCAATAATTGAAAATTCGTAAATTATAAATAATTATAACTAAAATTATTACATCTCTATTACAATTTTATATTCCTACATTAAATGATTTTATACCCTGGTAATACATTTATACACAATAAGAATTTATTTAATCAATCCCCATCGTTCATTAAAAGGATTCTAAATTATTAAATGTTATGGATTTTATTTTGAAAGTATGTTAAATTTATTTTGTTACGGAAAATATCCACCCCCTCTCTAGGATTAGAGATTGCAGAATCCAGATTGGATATATCTATTAAATATACATGATAGTGAATTTAATAAAGATTCCAAATTAAGGTCATTCATTCTTTAGCAAATAGAATTATTCTTAAAGTTATCTTTGCTATCATATCTTACTTTTGGCAAATCCCCCAAGGGCCTAGGATATATAGGTGGATCAAAAGCAAGTCGAATGAATGAATGTGTCTCTTTCTGGTTTAATCGAGATTGGAAAATTATAAGAGCGAGGGAAGGAGGAAAGATAAGTTTTCTTTCTCCCTTCCCTCTCTTTCCATCTGAGACTAAAAAGAAGTGATTTCTACTAGAAGTTTTACTTTGTCTTAATGAAATTACTTTTCTTTTTAAGAGTGATAATAAAATTAACTTATCAATATGAAGAAGTAAAGAAAAAGTAACAACTCCGCCCGTCCCATATTCAAAATTTATTAAATTAATTTTTAAATTATTCAAGACACGAGAGAGAGATGGAGAATATTTCTTATTGTAAAAAGAGTGAATTTGAAGTAAAAAAAAAAATATTTTAATCAGGAATATGGTATAGAGCGAGAGATGGTACAGTGAGGGTCAATATTAAGTCCCACCCATGCGTTTTCTACGTTTGATTATTTCATTGTTTCTAAAAAAAAAAAATACTATATATTTTTTAATGAAAATTTTAATGGTTCAAACCTAGAAAATTTCCAATAAATATTTTCATTTTCTTTTATAAAAACATGAAATAATCACAAGTAGAATACTTAATATTGTCTCTCACTGTACATACTGTAATAGTTGTTGCCATAAAAGTATTTTAATAAATTTTTGATCTTAATATGAAAATATCAACTTAATATATATGCTGTTCAGATCACGACTAACAGAACAAATACAATTTCATTCTTCCTTTGTCCCCATGACCTCCCGTGATTGGAACAAGCTCCCTGCGTCTATCTTCCCCAAAACCTACAATCTTCAGACTTTCAAGTCTAACCTCAACAGGCATCTTCTCAGTTCCCGCAGTTGAGTTTCCCCTTTATGCTTCTCCTTTTGTTTTTATTTTCTTCCTGGCTGCATGTGACTATTGGTCATTATAGGTCTTCAGACCTTATGCACCCATTCAAAAAAAAAAAAAAAAATATATAATATATATATATATATATATATATATATATATATATATTGAATTATTGAAATATTTTTATAGGAGAATAGCATTCATTAACAATGCAAAGAATACATGAATGTGTTCTCATTTCTAAAATCACCACACTGACATTTGCAAAGAATACTTAAAAGTTGTCTCATTTTAAAAGAAATAACATTAAATTCAGTTATAATAAGCCCTCGGGGCTTGGCGTAGAGGCTAGCGTGCTAACCTCGTATACCAAACGTCGCGGGTTCGGACCCCAGGCAGTCGCTGTTAAAACTTTGTTTAGTGAATAGACCTGTATAACACTTACTGAATGGGAGAAATTTTTTTTTTTTTTTTATAATTAACATACCGAATTTCACGTTTGATGATATTTTATTATAAATTATCAACATTTCATTTAATAATAATTGCAATCCAAACAGACCCGGTCATTAACTTTTATTTAAAAACAACTCGATGGTTGTTTAATTTTGCTATATAATATTATTATATATTTCTAAAATAAACATTTTAACATAATTAATTATAAACAATGAAAATTTATTTTTGAATTGTTAGTATTTATTTATTAAGTGGAACTAGAGTATTATTATATACTCGTAAAATGACTAATTCTGGATTTCATTCATAAATTTGACGAAAAAAAATCTGGTGTGACTGGCGCACAGCACACAACTTTCTCTTACCTTCGGTAATCGAAAATTGTGTTCTGTGCTTGTCACACCAGATTTTTGTGTCGACATGTATTTAGTTTCCGACAGTACAGAACATATGAATTCAGATGTAAAATTTATAAGTATGGGAAAATATTTATATTTTGTTACCATGGCAACCATTTCTCCTATCTCTCCTATGAAATACAAGAGTAAAGTGGTCTTCAGAAGATTTCAATCGCAAAATGAGAATATACATTTTAAAGAGCATCTAAAAAATAATTGATTTTTGAATTTAAAAAAAAATCGTTGGAGCAAATTTTGAGAAAATCGAAAAAAACTGAAAAAGTACATCAGTAAAGTACTAGTACTCTTTGGCCGATTTTGATTAAAAGCTTATTTTTCCGGTCCCGGGGGTGTTTAACTTAAATATAAAATTTCAACCTTGTAGCTCAATTCCTTCATGCTTAAAATTGAACACAGACACACACACAGACACACACACAGACACACACACACACACACACACACACACAGAGACAGACCATGTCGCGAAAACCACTTTTTTGGATTCAGGGGACCTCAAAACGTGAAGATCCATCAAAATCTCGACATCGAATTTTTGACATGAATCCAATACTTTCTCTCTATATATATATTACATATATACATAGGTAAGAGAAATAATTACAATAGTAAAATGTATTTATCTAAAATGGAAATTTTGAATTTAAAAAATCTCGACATCGAATTTTTGACATGATCGCAATACTTTCTCTCTCTATATATTTCATACATAGGGTAAGAGAAAGTAAAAAATGATTGTTTTCCCACTGAGAAGATTTTATTTACGATACAAAATTATTTAATTTTGCCATTAAACTAGTACTCTTTTAAAATTCAAATCAAATCTTCCCTTTATGATTTTTTAAATTAACCAAATCTATCAGGTTTGAAATTTTCATAATTTTTTTCTACAACGATAAGGGCAAGTTTCCTCTCCCACTTTGAACTTTACCCCAAAATTAGAAAAATATCCCAACCAGTGGCATCATTTAAGCTTTTTTGTGGGGGGGGGGGGGGCGGCAAACATTTTTTTTCTTAAAATTTACTTACAAATTTGAGCACTTAGTAACGGGATTGTGATCAGGGGGGCGTCATTTGGAAGGGGCGCAGGGGGCATTTACTTACAAATTGGTAACTCAAATTTGGCCAAAATATATTAAATTAAATTGAATATCTTTTGGCCAAATTTGAGTACCTATTTGTAAGTAAATGCCCCCCTGCCCCCCCCCCCCCTCCCTCCAAATGACGCTCCTGGTCCCAATCCCGTTAATAATAAATAAATAAATAAATAAATATTAATATTAACCTAGAACAATTAATTGCAGAGTAAAATTTTAAAAATAGTCTTAAATCTTGTTAGATTTTTTCTAAGATAATTTTTTATAGCTAGAAAAATTATAATTTAAATAAAATTTAAATTTATAATTTTTATGATAGAACGGATACGGAAGGCCAATGTGTAATTTTTTTAATCGGTCATTGAACCATAATATTTATCCGCAATAAAAATAGAAGACTTATCGTCATTTCATTGTGAGGGCCTAATGGTAGAGATTAATGAAAATATACAAGCTCAGAGGTTGAGACGTTCCAACTAATATTAGTAACGATAAACAAATTATTTTTAGTTGGCTAGTGCTAAAAGTTTACGTGCTTGCCTACTACCTACCATAGTTTTTTTCGGCAACTCAGGCCATAAGGCTTTAACGATTAATATTATTTTAGATAATAATATATTAGGGGGTCCAGGAACATTTATTTATATCATTTGTTATCAAAATGATTTAAATAAATTCAAGGGATGCTAATTAGGCAGCCAAACAAAAAAACACAAAATTTTTTTATTTTTCTCTGTCGACGTTTCGAACGCTCTTCGCGCTCATCATCAGGACAGATAGAAAAGTCATAAGCTTAGATGGATATAGCATATCATATACAGATATTGATACACAAATAAATACTGATGATACATCAAAATAATATGAATATCTATAAGAATTTTAACAACTGTAAACAACAAAGGATTCCACAACAAAATTACAAGATAGGCCTTTTATAAATTATTTTACAATTCTAGTTAGGCGTTTGCTGTTTTTTAACCGAATGCCGCCTAACTAGAATTGTAAAATAATTTATAAAAGGCCTATCTTGTAATTTTGTTGTGGAATCCTTTGTTGTTTACAGTTGTTAAAATTCTTATAGATATTCATATTATTTTGATGTATCATCAGTATTTATTTGTGTATCAATATCTGTATATGATATGCTATATCCATCTAAGCTTATGACTTTTCTATCTGTCCTGATGATGAGCGCGATGAGCGTTCGAAACGTCGACAGAGAAAAATAAAAAATTTTGTTTTTTTGTGTTTGGCTGCCTAATTATCATCCCTTGAATACATTCACATCAGCCATATCCAGTTATAATGATTTAAAAAAAATATTCATAGGACTGCCTGGGATCCGAACCCGCGACTCTTGGTTTTAAGACTATCAATATTGGCATTTGTCACCCCTCTAGCCTCTCGGCTACGGAGGGGGAGGATTTAATTAATTATTATTCGAGTATTATAAAAAAAAAAAAAAAAATAAAAAAAAAAAAACGATCATTATTAAAAAGTAACTAAGGCTAAAAAAGAATTAATTTTATTTTAAAGACTTTGAAAAGAGGTGAAAGAACTGCTAACTAGATCAGGAAAGTTAACTAAGGCCAAAGGTGAAGGACCGACCGGGTTGTCAGGGTTGAATGAATTTTATTTTATTTATAAAAATCTGTTGTGACTGTCGCACAGCACACAACTTTTTCTTACCTTCGGTAAACACATTTTATCGTTTGTAAAACATAAATACATAATTTAAGAACTCACTGGTTACTGCATCATCCTTCGGTCGGTCAAACAAATAATCAACTTAGTTTATCACCAATCTTCCAATATATAAAGCTTTTTTAAACAATAAAAAAGATAATTTAAATTTAAAAATCTGGTGTGGCTGGCGCACAGCACACAACCTTCGGTAATCGAAAGTTGTGTTCTGTGCTAGTCACACCTGATTTTTTTGTGTCGATATGTATTACCAATACTTTCTCTCTATATATATTCATATATAGGTAAGAGAAAGTAACAATAATTAATTAATACCTGTACCACTCTGAAGGAACTTTGTAGTAAATACTTATTAGTGGATTAATCCATTAATGTATTGGCTTATTTACAAGTAAGCAAAAACGAATGAATTAACTTGGGGTGATACAAGAATTGGTTCTTAATCCCCTCCCAAGCGAGGACATAAATGATATTGCACCTCGTTGAAACTTAAGAGCCTAACTAATAATTTTAATCATAAATTAATGCCTCTGGGCAGATAAGATTTTTAATCTGAGGGTAAGAGGTTCGCTAACTTCTCTGAACGATATAATTTATTTAATTAATCAGTCGATATTTTGATAGAAATTTGAGGACTTTGATTCCAAAAAAATGGGTCCCACAAAATTTTCTGGGGCGCCCCATGGCAAATCTCATGGCAAACCTTATGTTACTAATAGTTTTTCTTCATTTCAAATTCAGGGCAGCAACGGGCTGGTCAAATTTACGTTGGTCCTAGTATCATTTCATAGAGTAATAATATTATTAATAATATATAATATTTTGTGTCGGAAAATTTTCACGGCGTCCTAAGAAAACAGCTGCGGGGCCCCAGGGCACCGCGGCGCTCAGTTTAGGAAACACTGGTATATGGAATATTAATTTTTTTCAAACACTTGCATATATATTTTTACTTTCTCTTACCTATGTATATATGTAATATATATATAGAGAGAAAGTATTGGATTCATGTCAAAAATTCGATGTCGAGATTTTGATGGATATACACGTTTTGAGGTCCCCCTGAATCCAAAAAGTGGTTTTCGCGACATGGTCTGTCTGTGTGTGTGTCTGTGTGTCTGTGTGTGTGTGTGTCTGTGTGTGTGTGTGTGTGTTCAATTTTAAGCATGAAGGAATTGAGCTACGAGGTTGAAATTTTATATTTAAGTTAAACACCCCCGGGACCGGAAAAATAAGCTTTTAATCAAAATCGGCCAAAGAGTACTAGTACTTTACTGATGTACTTTTTCAGTTTTTTTCGATTTTCTCAAAATTCGCTCTAACGATTTTGATTAAAATTCAAAAATCAATTATTTTTTAGATGCTCTTTCAAATGTATATTCTCGTTTTGCCCTCAAAATTGTTTGAAGCACACTTTACTCTTGTGCTTCATAGAGAAGATAGGAGAAATGGTTGCCATGGTAACAAAATATAAATATTTTCCCATACTTATAAATTTTTACATCTGAATTCAAATATTCCCTACTGCCGGGAACTAAATACATGTCGACACAAAAATCTGGTGTGACAAGCACAGTTCACAACTTTCGATTACCGAAGGTAAGAGAAAGTTGTGTGCTGTGCGCCAGTCACACCAGATTTTTTTGAGTAACTACAGTATTATGGAGAAATTTTCGTTCTTATTTAATCATCCGCAAATTAGTCGCAATTTAGACTTATATAGGGCCCTCACACTAGCAAAAATTTTGCACAAAAACGAACGACCTTTCAAAAATTTGTGCAAGTTTGAGGGCACAAAAAATCGAGTATTCAAAATTTTGCGGAGCATTCATAAATTTTCAAAAAGAGTTGACATTTTTTGCCGATATTTTCAAAATTGTGAAGCAAGATAACTAGTGTGAAGGGGCTGACAAAATTTAAACAAAATTCCTTCATTCTATCAAATTCTCGCGATCCTCGCGAGCACATTGGGTGAATCACTGGAATCCCCTATGAAAAAAAAAAAAATAAATCAAGGAAGGGAGACCAGCATTCTTTCCCACTGCATTGTACCGAGCTATGTAGCTAACAAGCCCTTAGAGGGTGGGGGGGGGGTGAAATATGTAGCCCTCCCCGCCTTAAATTCTAAAAAAAAAAAAAAAATTCATGAAACATATATAATAGAAAGAAATCTTTTTTTCTTTCATTTAAGGTCTTTTTCGACAGCCAAGACCATTTAAACCTCGTCTCTATTTATTTCATCTGGATTGGTAGCCAATCCAATTGAAATAAATTGTCGCATGAGACGGGTTCCGAACTTGCGACCCTTGGGATAAAGCACGCTAACTACTGCACCAAGGCCCGAAGGCTAAAATGAAATTTTATACAAAATTTTTGTGTAGTGTGAGGGGTCCAAGACCATACAATATTTTGCACAAAAATCTAGCTCAATATTTTACACAAAATTTTGAACGATATTTTTGCAAGTGTGAGGGCCCCTTAACGATCTTATATTTGTTGTTCAATTTATTTTGTAGTGTATAGAAAATATAAATCAGGCATGATCAGGACAAGAGGGAGAGATGAATTTTTTTTTTAAGTTTTTTAAATTTAGATATTTTAAATTCGAATATTATAATCTCTCAAAATAGATATAATTGAAGATACCATAGCCCTCCCCCCAATCCCTTAGGTCCTTGTTTTTAGTGTTTTGGCAACTTAGGCCATTTAGACTTGTAACGATACACATTATTTTAGATACGATATATTTAAGGAGGTCCAAGCACATTTATTTATACCATTTGGTATCCAAATGATTTAAATAAATTCATGCCTGCCCGCGCCTTATGGTTTTTAGGACTATTTGTCAACAACTCTATTCTAGCCTTCTTGGCCATGGGGGAGGGGGTATTATTACCAAATCAAAACAGCATCTTCCGTTCTAAACTGTGTATTATTAATACACCATTATTTGCTATTATTTTCATTAAATATTTAAATTTAATCATTGAATTTTTTATCAACTTTTTTATGTTACTCCAATAAATTATGAATAATTTTTATTTTTTATTAAAACATTTTTTTTTTTTTATATATTAAAATGAACAATTTTAAAGCTTTGTGTAAATTACTTTTATTATTATTATTTTTTTAATCTTGGTCGAGAATTTTTGAAGACTACTTTACATAAATAATATAAATGGAGTATAATTAAGAATTATAAAAAGAAAAAAAAAACATCTGGAGTTTTTTCCCGCCAAAGTGACATGTTTCGTACGTACGCTCTTGGATAATAATTTATAAAACAACGTTATATTTTTTAAATTAATGCCAAAAAAGCATTAAAATAATTAATCCTTACCCAGTCTCATCATAATTATTAAAACCCTTTATGCTTAATTTGAAAATAAAAATTAAAGTAGAAAAGGTGGGGGGTGTAGCCGACAAACAGCCTTTTTAAAATTCTAAATATTTTAAATAAATATTACGGGAAATGAGTTAATATTTTATGGCGGGTGGTGTTGGCTCTCCGGAGAGAGAGAGAGAAGATAATAAAATTAGTGGAATGAATTCAAATTAAATTACCTGCGTTTACAAAAGCTTTTTTTTTTGTTCATCATCAATATCGATAAACTATACATCCACCTTTGAACCTTTATGGAAATAACGAATAATGGGAGGCTCTTTTGAACTCGGAGGTACAAAGAGCGAATACTTCTTAAATTCTATTCAACTTAGACCTCTGTGAAATATATTCTAATTAAAATTCATTGTCCAAAATTTTATTTTTAAATATTATAATACAGCAAAATAAATGACAAGAATGTAGCATGACAAAAATTGAACTGATAAGCATCAATATCTGCTTAAATTTTTGCATGCCCTTCCAACCATGTGAGAATCTTTAATACCATTCTAGACATTGTGACGTTGAAATACCTGAACTTTTTGGAGTGATCATTCATGTCTCATACAAAATGATTCAAGAGATTTAAATTAGGACTGTTAGAAGGCCAAAAGCACAAGAAAATTGCCTGTTTGCACACTGAATGGAATTTGAGTGTGTACTTAGAAAAAAAGGTCAATTTTTAGGAAGATTCTTTTTATTAGAAAACATTTCGGAGACCTAATGGCAGTCCTTCCTTCCTCACCTCTTGTATCTGAGGTGAAATCCACGGAGGATGGACATGGGCGTAACTAGGGAGGTGCCGGGCCCTCCTCCCCAAAAAACTCCCTGCCCCAAGAAAATTTGAGAAAATAAGGGGCTCCAGGCCCGGAGATAGTACCCACCCCCCCCCAAAAACTCCCTGCCCCAAGAAAATTTGAGAAAATAAGGGGCTTTCCAGGCCCCCGGAGGATAGCTGGACCCATGCCCCCTCCCCCAGCCAAATTCTCTAGTTACGTCCATGAGGATGGACTTCCTCAATGTTCATCTCTCTCGCCTCTTGTATCTGAGCTGAAATCCACGGAGGAAGGACTGCCTCCGAAATATTTCCTAATATTTAATAAAATTCCTCCTTAAAAAGTTAGCGTCTTCTTTTTTCTAAGCAAACCAACGTCAGCAACACCACTTGAGAAGAGTGTATGTACATCGTCACACTGAAAGAAAAACTTATATCAGCAAGACCATATTCAGAAACTATTATTGCGACTACGATACGAGCAGACTTTCAACATTCAATGCTCTCTTAATTCTGCCGCTAAAGAAAAGCTAAAGATTGATCTTGATGTTTTATGGCTGTGGAGATTTAAACAGGGCAGCCAGGAGATTAAATAAAAAATATTTTATTTAATCTCTTGACTGCAAAGTTCCTGCGAATCCTGACTAAAGACTTTTGAGTTCTAAACACTATACGCTGTCACCCCCTCTAAGTGACCTTGGCCTCCAATTTTTAATATTATTTAACTTTAAAGTTCTCAATAAGAGGAAATGTATTGAGTTAAGAGTATCGGCTTTTGAAGTTAGATATTTCTAATTATAGTTGACAGCTGATCGCATGCACCACCGAACGAATTTGCATAACCGATCTATTCATTAATAGTTCTATAACAAGTTAGCTATTTTTAGACTAAAATATAATAATAAAAAAAGAAAAAATATTTTTAACTCTTTTGGCTAACGCAGTAGTGAATAAAAATATACTAAATATGATTTACAGGGGCGTTTAAAATCCCCCCCCCCCCCCGCCTCTCAGGATAAAATAAGATCTGGTGTGACTGGTCGCACAGCACACAACTCTCTCTTACCCTTTGGCAAGAGAAAGTAGTGTACTGTGCTTGTCACACCAGATTTTTTGTGTCGTGATATATTTAGTTGCTCTTAGCACTTAAGTTCCAAACTTGACCATAGATGGCGCTGCGCTACGAATGCTTGCACATTAGTAAAGTGTACTTGAACGATTTCCACGAAAAATTATATATACTTTTTAAAGAGCATCTAAAAAATAGTTCATTTATGAATTTTAACCAAAATCGTTGCAGCGAATTTTGAAAAATTTTGTTCAAAAGCTTATTTTCACCCCTTGGGAGGGTCTAACTTAATTATAAAATTTCAACTTTGAAGCTCTTTTAGTAAAGATTAAAAAGTTAAAAAAAAAAAATTATAATAAAAAAAAATTAAAATGCTTTTATTTAAATTGAACTAAAAAGAGAGAAATAATTTTTGTTATTAAATTTTTTGAATATTTATGACTTTAAATAAAAGCGTTGGGAGCTACGAGGGTCTAAGAAAAGACAATTCGTTAAGCTATCAATGAGCGCCCCACGCTTTTAAGTCATAAATATTTAACAATTTATTTTTTATCTTTTTAGTTCAATTTAAATAAAAGTATGTATTTAAAAAAAAAAAAAAAATTATATTGTACAATATATATATATAATATTTTTTTTAATTTTGTTCTCGAGAATTTTATTGTTAGTGCCACTGCATTAATTTTAAATAATTTTCTCACTAAACACTCAGGGGCTCAAATTTGATGAGTATATTGATAGCAACCACGAGTTTCCCGAACTAGCTTAGCTCTTCTTCGATCAGTATTTTCCCGACATGTTGCTTTTTGATTTTCTCGTTCTCCTTTAAAAAAAAAATGTTGAATCATTATTATACAGTATTATAATAATTGCACAAAGAAAGAAAAACGTCATGTTAAAAAGAAAAAAAATTTCGCCGAATTGAGTAGCGCTGTGACGTTAACCTCTTCGCTTCGAGATCCTTTTTCAATCCTTAGCATTCATTATATATAATGCCAATCTTTCTCATCCTCTTTTATATTTATTTATTTATTTATTTTTTATTTATCTCATTCTTTCTTCGCAATCATTTTTTTTTTTTAAATATTCGTTCCTCTTACTTTCCTTTCAACAAGTCAATTATTATTTTTCTTATTTGTTTTGTTCATTTCTTATTCAAAACTTTTTGTCATTCGATTACTTAAAAAAAAAAAAAAAAAAAATAACAAGAGAAAAATATTTAGAAGAACCTTGTTGGATTTGACCTGAAGGGCGCCGAGGCCAAAGCCCTTTAAGTGAGAGGGGCGAATTTGTCGATTTTCTCTCTCAACTGCTTCTGATTTTTTTTTCCTTTTTTTAAGATCATATCAAATAAAACATTATTTCGTATATCAAAGATAGAGGCTTTATAATTTGTACTCATCTGATAAATAAGTTGCATTTGCATTATTTCGAAACGTTATTTTTTATTTATAACATATCGCATTACTTCGTTATTTAAGATTATATCTTTATAATTTTTTTTTAACATTTAGTGGTTGATATAAATAAAAAATTATTAAATTGAGAATTCTACAGATGCACCGGTTATTATCTAAAAATTCTGGTGTGACTGGTCGCACAGTACACAACTTTATCTTATCTTCAGTAATTGATAGTTGTGCTCAACTTGTCCCCAACTTGTCTCGACATAATAAATATTTAATTTCAACCAATTTAAAATTTATAAACAGAAAATATTTATATTTTGTTAGCATTTTGGCAACCATTCTTTTCTATAAAGTACAAAAGTGTGCTTCAAACAATTTTGAGGACAAAATGAGAATAAACATTTTAAAGAGCACATAGGGGGCAGCGCCCCTAGAAAACAAAAAATAAATTAAATGTTTATAAAGTGATGAAACGTAACAAAATTGGTGGATGGCGACGGGGAATGATTCTTTTTGTTAGGACTCGAGGGTTTTTAGGCCTTTAATTCGAAGGCTTTACCTCTCTATATAAAAAATAGCTATGTCACAATCTGGACGACCATGATCGCCCCCCTGGACGACCATGATCTGACCATGCCACCCCCCTAGATTTGATCTGGGACCCATGAAAGAGCATCTAAAAAATAATTGTTTTTGAATTCTAATCAAAAGCGGGTGTGCCAATTTTTAGAAAATCGACAAAAACTAAAAAAGAACATCAGTAAAGTATTAGTACTTTTTGACCTATTTTGTTCAAAAGCTTATTTTGAGCGTGTGGGAAGGTACCTAAGTTAAATATAAAATTTCAATCCGGTAGCTCAATTTCTTTTACGCAATTGTTACGTGCCAGGGGCGTACCTAATTTAAATATAAAATTTCAACCGCCCTAACTTTTTCGTTCTTGAGATAGGCAGACAGACAATTTGCGGGACCCACTTTTTTTTGTCGCAGGAGACCTCAAAACGTGTATTTCCATCAAAATCTCGACAACGAATTCTTGACATGAATTTAATACTTTCTCTCTCTCTCTCTATATATATATATATAGTAAGAGAGAGTAAAAATAGATTTTGAGAGAAAAAGAGTGAATTGAACAATTGAAAAATTGTGAAATTATGCTGGCGTTTGTGACAGTGGTTAAAATAGTAAAAATAAGATGATAAATTCATGAGTGTCGTGTTGTAAAAAAAAAAAAAAATCCTCTAAATGGATCAGCGAAATATAAAATATTTTTATCCTAACGAGAAATTTTTTGTTAAAAAACCTTTCTCCTATAAAAAAATTTTAGTTAAAAAAAAAATTAATAGGAAAATGTTTATAATTCTACTAGAATATTTAATAAACCTAAAAGGTTTGTATTGATTAAAATTTTAACTAGAATATTCATTATTATTATTAAATTGGATATAGGCAATCAATTAATTTCAATTTTCCATTTAAGGGACACATTAAGTAAATGAAATCGAAGAAATTAAGTAACTATCTAATAAATTTATTTCTAATGAAGAAACTTGAGAAATTTACTTAATTTTAAATAAGTAAAAGGCTATAATGATGTGGGAATTGAGCACGAAAACAAAAAAACCAGATAATTTTAATTTTAACTTCCTCCTACCTATATATGAATCGTTAATATATAATATATATAAGTATTGGATTCAGAAACAGAAAATCTGATGTGACAATCACCTATAGGCCTACAACTATAAATTACCGAAGGAAAGAAAAAGTTGTGTGCTCTGCGACCATCACACCAGATTTTTTATGTGTGCATTTTAATCAACGGTTAATCTGACATTTTTTCTTCCTAAAATTGAGACTCACTTGCTTTCGAAGCCTCAATGAAAATATATAGGATTCACTAGCCTCAAGGTTCGCCTTAGGCGAGCTTGAGCTCGCCATCCTTTTTCAGTTTTTCTCAAAATTGGCTCTGACGATTTTTGATTAAAATTCATATATCAACAATTTTTTAGATGCTCTTTCAAAAGTGTATCAGTAAAATTTTTCGTGAAATTTGTTTGAAGTACACTTTACTGATGTATTTCTGATTTTTCAAATTCATTATCCGGCTCTTCCTTCCATAGAGCCAATGTTAAATCCCTATGGGGATTTGTATGTAAATTTCTATTCAATTCCCTCTTTGGAACTTTTTACACATTTTTTCAATTATGAAATCTTGTATTAATTTAGGATTGTCATTGTCTATAAAATATCCAAATATCAGAATAAAATTTTGAAAAATAACTGTAGTTTATTTCATGCAGTCATCTTTTAAAATATATAATTGAAAACGCAAGTTTGGGACTAAGATGTCATGGGAAACTAAATATTTCTCGACACAAAATAATCTGGTGTGAAAGCACAGTACACATCTTTCGATTACCGGAGGTAAGAGAAAGTTGTGTGCTGTTTGACCAGTCCCACCAGATTTTTTATTTAGCTTTCTGTTCTGTTCTGTCTAATCACCCCAACGACTACTACCTTTGACTATTTTTCCACTATAGCTAAAATTTTCTTGATGAAAAAAAATTTCTCAAATGATAAATTTATTTAACAAAACAAAAAATTATCTCTGCATTTCTTTTCTTTTCTTTTTATTAAAATCTTTTTTTGCACTTTAAAAGAAGTTTTATTAATTTTGTTTAGCGAATATCTCCCAAGAGTTACGTTTATATTTAATTATTTCGTTAAAATAAACACGATAATATTATTTTATTATAAAATATATGCAAATTAATGTTTTTATAATCGCATTTTTTTCTCTTCATCAAAGAGCATTTTTATTGTCAAACAATTAGATTATATTATATATCTATTTTTTGCCAACTTTTTTTATCAAAGCTTTTTATGAATAATTAATTTTAAAATACATACATATACATTTTTTAGTGGGAGAGGCAAGGGATGGAGTTTAACTTTATTCTAAAATATTAAAATTTAAATATTAGTTTTGTCTCGTTTTTTCTCTTTTTATTATTAATATAAAAAATTCTGGTTTTGGCTGAGCCATTATTACGTCATGTTCGACTATTGTTTCTAACATCACAATCTTCCATCTGTCATTGTTTTAATTATTGAAACAATTTTTATAAATTCTTTTTAAAAAGCTTACGATAATTTTGTAGTTATTTTTGTATTTTCATTGTTAAGAACAATTAGTAACAGATTTGTTCTTTTTTTTCTCTCTTTAAAAAACATTGAAGAATTTTTTATATAAAATTTTTTTTCCCATATAAAATCGATTCGTGTATGGATTTAGTCACGTTCAATATTGACCGAATTTTTTTCCCGGATGCAATTTTTCCCTCTCGTTGCTGGCTAAATTGAAATAGTGAAAAGCCCGGAGGATAGAAATCGGTCTCGGAGGAAATCGGGAGTGCTCTGCTGCTATCCCCCTCCCCTTTTTGGTTAGTCGAGTGGTTGCAAATGACATTCTCTAAGATGTCTTAATATTATATATAATTAATTGAATTAATATTATGTTGAAAATTCTCCTTAATCTATATATCAAAACTAAGAAAACCATATCGATAACAAAACAGGTTCTTTCTAATATATTAATATAATGGAATTATTATTGCAGTCCATTTATTAATTAAAATTAGTGGTATATTAGTGTTATTTCGCTTTTTCTATTTTTACTTTCTCTTACCAATATATGTAATATACTGCTTACTGAGAAAGTATTATTAATATAAAAAATTTTCTGGTTTAGGCTTCGCCATTATTACGTCATAACCGATTATTGTTACTAACTTCATAATGTTCCATCTGTCATTATTTTAATTATTGAAACAATTTTTATTTTGGACAATAAGGTTTGAAATGCATTTAAAAAATTAGAAAAATATGTGGCCCCAGGGGATGTATATTTTTTTCCGAAAGAACCTCTTCTAACTGAATGGTTTAAGACCGAAGGATCCTGAACCTACGACACCAATAACAAAACCCATTTAATGTTGCTTTCATATTTCTTCTATATTTTTGTAAAAACAACAGGAAAAGAAGCAGGAGTAGCCAAAAAATATAGCCTCCGATTTTCACAAATTAACGAGTGTTTCGGGGAAATTTTATAATCCCATCATCCAAAATTTTGGACTAATTTCGGGACCTAAACAATTTTGAAGGTCTCAGATGGGATAATAAAATTTCTCCGAAACTTCTCGTAAATTTGTTAAAATCGTGGACTATAATAAACAGCCACCGACTTCATTTTTATTACAAATTATCTTGCTTGACATTTTCAAAATGTTTCTTCAACGTCGTTCACATCTTCAGAAATTACAAATAAATTTTTCAATAGAAAAATTTTTTTATAATAAAAAAAAAAAATTATCTTCATATTATGAGGAAAATAAACAAATATTCATACTATTTAATATCAGGAAATGGCATTTAAAGCTCTCCCTCATTTCCCAATTAAAATTTAATTGGTCTTGCCATGTTTTTTTTTTTTTTTTTAATTTTTTTATTTGCAAGAGAGGTAATTGCAATCATTAAAGATGTCTCCCCGTTCAGTCGGAATGTTTTTCTCTGTCAATTTCTGGATGGGGGGAGAAAAAAGAACGAGAGTTTTCTTCATTCTTCCTGCTTGCGGGCTACAAATCACGACGAGGCACTTAACGAAAGTGATTGTCAACCCAGTGCCCCCTCCTCCCTTAGTCTTTTCCTTCTTTGCCACCCCGGAAAAAGGAAAAAAGAAAAGAAAACCTTTACCTCCTCTGCAAATGGATTTTCCTGCATTTCAAAGTTGAAACAAAACTTTTCTTGGCTAACCAAAATAAAGAAGATGAGAAAAAAACAAACTCAACAAATCAAATTCGCATTGGCATAATAAGAAAAACTCGTTACAATTCCTTTACATATTAATTAATGGATATACTAATGGAAAATTAATTTATAATGGATTACATTAACGTACCAATCAGATATTAATGCATTGAGATGAACTCCTGGTTGAAGAGAAACAGACATCGCGATCCTTTTTGTTAAGTAAGGCGAAGGAAGCAATGCTCAACTTGGGTAGATGTACGATCATAGGCGTAGCTAGAAATTTTCGATGGGAGGGGTTCAGGATGATTTCTTCCTCCCCCCCCGACCAATGGGGAGTATAAGGCGTCTAATGAAATATATGACTAGCCAATCCGCCCTCGGATTGGCTCGGGCCCGCCCTTTCTTAATTAAGTGCCCCAATTTTTCATTCATCTCGTTTCAGGCAATAAAAAATGCAACCCTCACATCTAAAAGAATTTTATATATATCCCTATAAAAGCAGACTTTCTGTCTGTTTTGTTTCTCTTGATCAGAGTTCTATCTCAGATCTCTTAAAAAAAGTTTAAGTTTAAGTTTAAAATGTTTTATTTCTTGTTCGTTTTTTACATTAATGCACTGTGGCACATATAAATACAATTTTTTTTAATTTCGGTTTCGGACTTCCACTTTGTCCTTCACCCGAATTAACTTGTTTTTATTTTCTCTAAGGAATTTTGATTAGCTCTTGTTTTGTCTTGGAGGAAAATTTTAAAAAACCTCTAACAATTTTTATTAAAAAATAACTGTTAACAAGTATAAATAGGTGTAAAAATAAAAGCAAGTTAATCCTTAACACTTAAGATTTCTAATCAGCTGATTGCTGTGGGTTTGGGCTCTTCTCCAGAAGTTACCGGATATTTTATTGAGGAATTCCTCTAACGTTTCAATTTTCAGGCCTTCTCTGATGATAGCGTTGTTTATCCCTGGGGGAGGGTCTGCTATCGTCCTTAGGATCTTCGATTGGACTCTTTCTAGTTTTATTAGGTTTGAATGTGCGAGAGATTTTTTCCATACTGGTGCAGCGTAGCTTAATTTTGGCCTTATAATCATTTTGTAAAGTAGGATTTTATATCTTATTTCTAATGGACTGCTCCGCTTTAATAACTTCCATAAAGCCCTGATAGCCGCTTTACTTCGACTTATGGTCATTCTGATGTGAGCCGCCCAGTTTAGCCTCCTATCCAATGTAACGCCTAGGTACCTTGCCGTTGGTTGCCATTTTAACGGCGTGTTTTTGACATGGACAGGGACATGCAAATACTTCCGTCTTCTTGTGAAGAGGATCGCTTCTGACTTTTCTGCGTTTAACTTTAACCGCCAGTGTTGTAGGTAGCTGCATACGTCGGAAGCTGCTTCTTCCAATCTTCTTACAAGACACTTGAAATTCTTGTTAGAATAATATAGTGCTGTGTCGTCAGCATACTGGGCCACAAGCACATGCTCGAATTTAGGCATATCTGCAGTGAATTAGGAGTATAGCAGTGGGGACAACAGCGCCCCTTGCGGGACTCCTGCTTGGACTGGACGCCACTCTGAATGTTCATTTTTCAATTTCACTCTAAAGCTACGCTCGTTCAAGAATTCCGCTATGATGTGGCATAATTTTATTGGTAGGTTGAATCTGAGGAGTTTCAGCACCAAGGCCAGATGGCAGACACTGTCGAACGCTTTGGAGATGTCCAGTAGGATCATCCCCGTAGCCTTCTTCAGGAGAAAAAGAAAGAAAGTATTGTTTGTATTATAAAGTTTAAATATCTAGTCATGGCTTGGGTCCAATGGGGGGGGTTTGAACCCCCAAAACCCCCCCCCCGTGGCTACGCCTATTGTACGATTGAGTTCAGATGGATGTATGAACAAGAAAGTAGAATATCGTAGGGTTGGTAGATTCGGAGGCTGAATCGATTTTCGATTCGTCAATTTTAAAATCAAAACCAATTAATGGATTTAAATTATTTTTGCCTAAAAAAAAAAATCAATTTTCAATGGATTTTCGATTCTTTTTTTTTTACAAAAAATTTTGCGTTGAGCCCATAAGTTGTTTTCAAGGTTCTGCTTACGATTTTCATGCGGTTTGTGAACAAGAAAAATAGAACGTTGCATTACTGATGCCGAAATCAATTTATTGTCTTTATAACTTGTATAAAGACTAACATATACAGTAGGGTGGCGCAAAAAAACCGACTATTTTTTTTCGAGTCTCGTATGAAAATATGTTAGTTTATCATGTTTTAAGAGACCTCTCCAAAGATGAGCTCAACATTAAAAAATTTTTATAAGTTTCACTGAAAATTTTTTAAAAATGTCTAAATTCGTCAAAAATTGATTTTTTTTTCGTTTAATTTTTTTTTCTCGTTACGGTAGAATTTTATAAAGTAAAAAAAATTTTCAACATAATAAAATTTTAATTTTTAAAGGTCGCTCAAATTTTTTTTTATTTGTCAGTGCATTGCTTTCGATGTTTTCAAGGGACCTTTAAATATTTATATTAAAAATTTAATAAATTTTTTTCTTTTAATTAGTAAGTTAATCGACAAACATACACCACGAGATAAACAAAAAATTAAACAGAATACTGAAAATATAATTTTTTTAATAATTTGCTATTTTTCAAACTAACGATTGATTATATTTTCTCAAATATCTTACTAATTAAAAGAAAAAAAATATTATTAAATCTTTGATATGAATATTTAAAGGTCGCTCAAAAACATGAAAAGCAATGCACTGACAAATTAAAAAAAAAAAAAAAAAAAAAAATTGAGCGACTTTTAAAAATTAATATTTTATGTTGAAAATTTGAGACGGCAATTTTTAATTATTTGCGGCATGCTGGACTCGAACCGGAGTTGTGTGTTGAAAACTTGCCTCCTGGGTGTATAAACAAGTGGATAGAATATCGGACACTTAACCCCCCCCCCCCATCACCCTTCCTTTAAAGGCTTACTGATTTGTTGGAAAATGTCTAATATTTTATTTTGAATGATTTATTATAAATTCACGTGTAGAGGTCACATCACATTTAGTAATTTTAAAGAAAAAATAAAAGTTTAATCAAATTTGTTAATCTTTCTTGTCATTCAAAATTAAATAAAATCGTTTAACATTAATAATAGTTCACCTATTATTAAAATTACATATTAAGCCAAATTATTATAGATATGAAAAAAATTCAAGGTCCGTAAATTTTTTTTTTTTTTAAGTTGCGATCAAAATGTTTTACTGTAGATTTATATATACGTAGAAAAAGAAAAAGAAAAAATTAAATCAAAATTCAAATTTGCTGAAACGAATCGCCTTTATTGCAAAAAAGACCTTCATTAATTAACCTCAAAAATTTTTTCAGTTTTTCGCTTAATGAGATAGAGATACACTTCATATCTCGTTAAGCAAAAAATATTTTCGGAATTTTATAAATCTTATATCTAATACATTCTCAGCAAAAAATTCCCCCCTCCCCCACTAGAAGTCTCACGATGCTCTCTCCTCTCCGCTTATCATCATTTCCTTCCTAAAATAACTTGATAATAGGAGTTTTTTTTAGAACCAACCCTTCTAAAAAAAAAAGTTTGAATTCTTTTTCTATTGATATAAATTTTATTGGATTTTGTTTGAACAAAAACCTTGCAGACTGATTCTTATTTCTCCACGGGACTCCCCTTGCGCTCAGGCAACCCGTTGCGCTTAGCTGTCTCTTTGGTTGTTTGACTCCAAGGCTTACTTAGACTCGACTGCTTCTTAACCAAAAATAGAAAAAAATACAAGATTTTATTACTTTATAAAAGACTTATCTCATATTTATTCACCTGTAATGGATTTGGAATTAAACATTACCTTAAAATAAAGATATGAGTAAATCGTTATCAACAGAAAAAAAAAATTATTTTGAAGGGGACAATTTTACAAGTACTTTCCAGTTAAATCGTGCATTCTTCACTCAAAATTCAACAAAATTTGAATTCGGAATATTTTCCCGGTAAAAAGACATATCGACTGGATTAATAAAGAAGAAAGTATTTTAGTAACAAAAAAAAAAAAAAATGCCTCTGGGATTTCTGATTTTTACTTTCTCTTACCCTATATATGTAATATACCAGTTATATATAGAGAAAGTATTGGCAATCATGTCAAAAATTCGATGTCGAGATTTTGACGGTTATAACTAATTTGCTATGGGAAATTAAATATATCTCAACCTAAAAAATCTGGTGTGACCAGCACGAAGGGTAAGAGAATGTTGTGTGCTGTGCGCCAGTCACACCTAATTATTTTTAATAAGCGAAATCTTCATTTCGCTCACTTTAAAAAAGACGAAAGAAAAAATAACAAACAAATATTTAAAGACTGTGAAAGTGAGAAAAAAAAAAAGATTAGAAGAATGTTATGATACCAAATCTTTTTTTGTGGCGAACTGCATGAATGGATTCATGTGAAGGAGGTGAAAAGAGACGGTAAAAAAAATAATAATAAAATTGCTTTTTAATGTTGGAATTTATATTTTTCTCAGACGTTTATTTTTATTTTCTTAAATAGGCAGAAGGAGGTGTTGGTACAATTATTATTATTATTATTCTGTTTCTTTTGCTTCTTACTGATTTATACAATAATTCCGAATTCTCTCTCATTTTGTTAGCCATTTTTGTCTGTTTCTCTTTTATTATAAAGTGAATAACAAAGCCCTTTTGCTATATTTGGTTGCGTCAATTTATCGACTTCATATATTCCTTAGCTATGATAGGTATGATACGGATATATAATCCTTGTTAATTTTTTGTGGCTTATTCAATTTTTGTCAATTGTTACATCCTTATTTTATTTTTAAAAAAATTCATTGACAAAGAGATGATAATATTCGAGAAATTTTAAATTTAAATTATCTTTTTTATTGTTTAAAAAAGCTTTATATATTGGAAGATTGGTGATAAAATAAGTTGATTATTAGATGACCGACCGAAGGATGATGCAGTAACCAGTGAGCTCTTAAATTATGTATTTATGTTTTACGGACCATAAAATGTGTTTTATCATCCCAGCTTTTAAAAGATGAAATCGGTTTAAGGATATAATTTGCTTTTTTTTTTTATATAATAAATTTAAATTTTCATCAGAAATAACTTTTTTTTTATTAAATCTTAATTAAGCATTAGAAATCATTCGCAGGATCCGAAGCTAATCCCTATTTAATAGCTATTCATGAATATTTGTTACATAGGGAATTAACAACTTTCAATTACCGAAGGTAAAAGAAAGATAGAGATTCTTTTGAACTATAACTTATTGAACATTCGAACATTTCATATATGGGCTTATATTTCTGGTTTTAGCTTTTTTATCTACTAAAAATAAAAAAACTGGTGTGACCCGTCTCACAGCACACTTTCTCTTACCTTCGGTAATCGAAAGTTGTGACCTTGTTTCTCTTGATGAGCAGTGATTATATACAACTTGTTAAGTTTGAGCTCTTTGTTCTCTTTCAGAATAGGTGACCATATGTAATGAAAATATTTCTTTAATTAATCCATAAAAAATTGACCTCTAGTCTAAATATACGTATTGTATTTCGTTCATATTTATAATAGAGATTTATAAACAATCTCGCAGGCATGCAAACATTTAAAAGTTTTATTATAAATAATAGCCTATGATTTCATTTATTATTCAAAAAATAAAATAATAAGTATAATGAATATATTGACAAGTTTCATAATAAGAAAAATTGGACAAGGGTAATTTCTGATAAAATGCCTCAAATACAATAATTTTTTAGTACACTGGAAATATATACAAGGGAGGGGGGTAACGGGGGTAATTACCCCCCTCCGAGATTTGAGAAAAATTTTTTTGGAATTAAATTTTCTTTTTAATATAAAATTTTAAAAATTAATACTTAAAAAAATGATTTGTATTTATTCTGGTAAACAAGTACAGAATGCATCTTTAAATTACCGAAAATAAGAAAAAATTGTGTGCTGTGCGACCAGTCACATTAGATTACTCCCCAAATAAATATATATTATTAAAATAACGGTTATACTAACTAAAGTCTTATATGGCCTGAGTTGCCGAAAAGACTGTGTAAGTGTGTATGAATGAAAAAAAAGTGTGAGTGTTAAAAAAAAAAAAAAAACTTGTGACATACGGAGGATGTCCTAGTTCGAGGCACCGGCGTGTAGCCTTCTCATTTTGAAGAATGCCTTCTTTACGTCCCTTCCACAGGACGGGATGTCACAGCAACTCCCTCTCCTCGTAGAGTTGCCTGGGGGCTATTGTGTGATATCCAAAATTCCAATCCAGTGCCTGCTTGAGGATTTGTTGAAAACGGATCTTCTTTGTAGAAGCCAACAAACTAGCCCGCTACACCAGAGGATTTTTGAGATGCATAAATTCGTTTTAGTTACTGGAGGGTATGCCAACCAAATTATTTCATCAAAATCAGACATTCATTGCGTTTGACACTCTTGTCTTCTATCATATTTCTCGTTATTGAAATTCTGAATGTTTACATAAAAAATATCTTCATCAAGGTTAGCTACGTACTTCGCCTACTCGATAGTGAATCTCAGTTGAAAGGGAAGTTTAGGCTGTTTTATAATATGCACTTCAATTTTCTCTCCCAAAAAAATATACCTGCAATTCTTAAATTATTTAAATTTGAAATCCAATCACGTAACATGAAGATGAATTGAAATTACACTCCCCCCCCCCCCTACACTGTCATCTATAGCTAAATGGAAAACTGAAAATTACTGAGATTTTAAGCAATTTTTTAATTCGTTCCACATCTAATTAAATTGAAATAATTGAAATTTTGTTGATGTAATTAGTACTCTTGTTTAAAATGATTTTATCATGTCGTCAAAAAAAAAATCATACACCTGTTCAAATTAAGGACTTAATGTATAAATTAAAAATAATAAATTGCGATAATTTAAAGTCATTATGATTCATGAGTGGCGAGATTTTGATAGTTTTATCAGTATAATTAAACAAAGTAGTAAACATTCGTTTTTTTTTTTTTTGTTAATACATGTTTATTATTATTATTAAAAAAATATAACAAATATCATTAGAGCAGGGGATCTCGAAATGGCTTCTCTCTTAGCTTTATGAATAGAAGCTAGGAGTGGAGGATATATAATCCAAGGAAGAGACCGAGAGAGAGGCATCAAGTGTTGCCATTAGAGGAAGATTTAAGTGTCTCCTCGTCAACCCAGGATCATTATTGAGCGAAAATAACACGTTATGGCAAAACATTATTTATTAGCTCTTTAACATGTTTGTTGCATTCATTATTTAAAGATCACAAAACAGTTTTAATTATTTCATATAAAATATAAAAATTTAAGAACCATCACTTTATTTTACTAAATAAAATAATTATTTAGGAACATTACATTTTTTTGATGATGTATGAATTAATGTTGGTTTCATAGGATGTTGTTCCCGGAGAAATAAAACAGCAAAAAACTTTCAGGAAACGCTTTATGAAATATTTCGGCCTGGCCATCCTCAGAACACTGAGGCGTTAGGCCGGCCGAAATATTTGCAAAAATATAGTATAAGGCGTTTCCTGGCAATTTTTTTGAAGGAAGTTCTTTAACGTGGCTTACGCAGGGTGAATTGGGAGAAAATGTAACGTAACAAAAACGCGTTCCTAACAAAAATGCGTTCCCAGCGCCCGAGCGAAGGCGGAGGAAGGCGAGATCAGCCGAAGTCTTGGCGAGGCCACGCCCACCTTCTCCTTGTCTTTATTTCCTTCTATCTACGCCGAAGGCGAGCAAGAGGTTCCGCCGGGCGCAGCTCCTGGCTTTCCCTGGCAATTTGAATAATATTCATATTAAATTAATTATGTTCTGAGTTGAAGAGAAGGCGTGAGGAACTTCGTTCCTTTCGGGGATCCCACGACCCCACACGTTTGCTTTTTTTTTGTTTTATTTCTCCCGGAACAACATTAAATTCCTTTTGACGACTAGCAGTCGAAAATTGTTCATTAAAAAAAATATACTTGATCTTCTGATGGAGTGAGTGATCATTTTGCCATTGAAATCTTCTGAAGACCACTTTACTCTTGTACTTCATAAAAAAAGTTAGAAATAGTTTATATATTTTTCAAATTCAAATGTACCGTGCTATCGGAAACTAAATATATCTCGACTGGTCGCACAGCACACAACTTTCTCTTACATTCGGTAATCGAAAGTTGTGTTCTGTGCTTGTCACACCAGATTTTTTATATAAAGAAAGAAGTGATTAACACTTTTTTTTTTTTTATAAATTACTGCCCCATATATTTTTTCAAAATAAAGATTAAGTAAATTATCTTGAGGATGATTTATTTAACTAAAATGAGTATTCAAAAAGTTAAATACATTTTTTTTTATTAAATAATCAAACCATAAATCACAAACCACAAACTCATAAATTATTTAGATTTCAGATATAAATACTATCAGCTTTGTAATGTAAAAATGTGGTCCCGTGGCCAACAAATAACTTATTGACTCAAATAATGCAATAAAAAGTAGGTTATTCTTAGTGCATTCTGGAGTCTTGTTGAGTTTGATCGCGATCTGATTAAATAGAAAGATCACGATCCGATTTTAAAAAAATAAAAATTGGATCTAGATCTAGATCCTGGATCCAGATCTTCGGTTTTTACCCATTTATTAAATTGCTTTCATTTAACGTTTTTTTTTTTTTATAAACGGGATCTTTGATGGGAGATTTTTTGTTTTTTTTTTTTTTTTAAGAATTTCAAACTAAATTCCTTAAAAAGGATTTAGTCCCGAGTTGGTCTTAAGGTGCGCGTCTCGGGATGCTAATTTTGGGAGTTTCCAACGGCTACAATTTACAATTTTGAAGCTATCGACCTTAAATTTTTTTAAAATTAAAGCTATTTAAAATATCTACAACCTATAGAAGCCCTTTTTTTGATTTTCGAAAAAATAATTTTTTTTTTAGATTAATCACATTAAATTAAAGATATTTTTAAAAAATTCGCTCTATATCTTATAGATAATTAGTAATCATTGTGTTAAAAAATAATTAATTTTTTACCCTTAATTAATTACCTGGAATCTTTAAAATGAAATGGAATAAATCCTTTGTATTCCTATGGAAAAAAACTAACGCCATCTCTTGCCGCCTCGAGTAACTCGGTAGTCAATCGTGTTCTAACGACTTTTCCAGCCTCGCACCTTGAGAGAGAATTTTAATTTTAATTCAAATTCAAATCTTGAATTTTAATTCAAAATTATCAACCCTTTAGCCTCATCACAACTTTTTCTACCTCCGGTATTCGAGAGATGTAGGTTGCTCGGTCAGTCCCATCAAATTTTCATTTATTCAACATTGTATTCGACACATCTAGATTTTTTATTTTATTTTTTAACTTATAAAGAAACGCCTTCTATATAGATTAAAGCTTAAAATGATTTAAAAGGTTATCCTTTGTAATTAAATTATTTCACATACACAAAGTAATATTTTATCAATAAATTATTCAAAACCACTTGCTTTAGGATTATTATTATTAGAGATAGAGAGGGAGAGTAGTTAATTTCCTAGCGAGAACAGATTATTATTTACAAGACTTAGATTTAACCTAATTAGATCATTTCATTTAATTAAAATGTTGAAAACGCCCATTTATTACTCTCTCTGTTCTCGTTTGCACTCCTCATCTTACTTTTAACATGGACTTCATAAGTTGCAAACAGGCGATAATTACTGTTCCAACCATTGACTGCTTTTTGTAGAAGTCAAAAGGGCTTAAGACAAATTTGAACTTTAAATAAACTGTAACGTTTACCGCAAAATAGTCTGTCTGTTAACAAAATATCTCAATAACGAAAAGAGCTAGGAGGTTGAAATTTTATATTTAAGTTAGATACCCACCGTAACACGAAACTTTTGATCAAAATCGGTCAAAGAGTACTAGTACTTTACTTAAATACTTTTTCAGTTTTTTCGATTTGTTTTAAATTCCCTCTAATGAATTTTATTAAAATTCATAAATAAATTATTTTTTAGATGAACTAAAAAATTTAGTTTCTCATTTTGGACTTGAAATTATTTGAAGCACAATTGTACTTCATATATAATTTTTCTATGTTTATAAATTTTACATTCTGTTTTTTTAAGTCTTCGGCAACTTAGGCCATACAGACTTTTTAACGATACACATTATTTTAGATATGATATATTTAAGGGAATCCATTTATATTTACCATTTGGTATCCAAATGATTTAAATAAATTCATCGGACTGCCTGGGATCCGAACCCGAGCCCCGTGGCTTTCATTCGGACTATCATTATGGATGGTTAATAGGGTGGCCGCAAAAAACAAAATTTTTTAATTTCTTTCGGCCGAACATCCTAAAAGTTGTCTTTTGGCTAGAAAATGATAATGGCAAAGTTTTAGCTAAATTGGGTAACGTTAACCTGTGCCTCATCGGGGTTAAAATTTTGAAAACGTGCGATTTTATCTAAAAATTCGCAGTTTTTACTTCATAAAACGAAAACAAAGTATCATAGAAAAATGAATCTTGGCTCATTTCATAGCAAATTTAATTCTCTTGAGGTTTTATATTAACCATTTTTTCATTAAAACTTATAGATTTAGTGATATTTACAAATTAGCATTTCGATTTTGATATATCTTGCATGACGTAGTGATCTCAAAAAAAATTAAAAATTGAGATACAACGGGTATGGCCGTGTCCTGGCGTTCTTTACATTATCACAAAGTGATGAATCTGTATTTCCATGTTTTTTCGTATTATTTAGGTTTTTTGGTTTTGCGTATCTCACATTTAATATACAACACGAACTATAAACAGCTCTCCTGAAAAATGATAGAAATTGAGATACGCCACTACGTGATTCAGGCGACGATATTGCTCTTTCTGAAAAATAAGTGGAAAATCACAATATAGACCAGCGTTTTCCAAATTGTGAGGCGCCCCTCCCTAGGGAGGCGCGGACTAGTCTAAGGGGAGGCGCGAATATTGGCCACCAAGATCAATTTTCCAAATGATTGCTAGTTTTATAAATAAAATAATTTTGATGATTCTGGGACGGAGTTTTTAATTAAAATAATAAATATGAATAAATAAAAAAAATATTTTTATATAAATTTATATTTTTTAGTATTAAAAATTTTTGTTTTTGTATTATTTTATTAAATGGGTGGGGGGGGGGGGACGTCATACGATTAAATATTTTTAAGGGAGGCGTGGTAACATAAAGTTTGGAAACCACTGGCCTAAAGTAAGACTCATTCTAGAAAATTATACTATGTGTAAAACCCAAAGGCGTATCCAAGGAAGTTTTTCAGGGTTTTAATTTTTTTCTGACTAGATGTGAAGCTCGCCGAAGGCGATAGCATTGTTAATTATTTTATTTATTAGGATTGGATAAGGGGTTGAAAAATTGAAAAGAATGTTTTTTAAATTTATTTTAGCTAAATCGAAGCCAAATAAATAGAAAACATTCAAAAAATAGCGTTGATTATTATTTTGATTAGGGGGGATGAAGGGTTGATTATTTAAGATTAAGAAAGGCCTTGGAATATTCCAAATCACTTGTTGACATTCTTTTCCGGTTCTAAATATAGTTAGATTAGAGCAAAAGGTATTTTTTTACTTTTAATAAAAAGGGAATTGCTATGTCCATCTATTTATTCCTATACAGAGAGAGAGAGTCGAGGTCTCTCGTTCAGTCGAGTCGAGTGCGTTGCCGGGCTGCAGGCGCTGCTATCTTTTTTTGTGTTTAAAGTGAATCAAAGTGAATAATTAATATAGTGTAACCCACCCTGACCTCACCGTCAACCAGCACACCCTCTTGAGTGTCTTATTAAAGGTAATTATTAGGCATTTTATCGTTGAAAAAAAAAATTATAGAAACAAATAATTTGACTACGAAAATCGATTCTTTTGAATATGAAATTAAATATTTTGTATTTCACTAAGGGTAGAGGGTGAATATAAGCTGTTGAAAGAGGGAGGGGGAGTGTAGGCTCATTGAAAAAAATTTGTTTTTTATTTTTTATCTTTTTTTTTTAAACACTTTCTCATTCACACTCACTCACACACACACACACATTCACACAGTCTTTTCGGCAACTCAGGTCAAATAAGACTTTATACGATAACCGTTATTAATTAATAATATACATATTGGAGGTCCAGGCATTTCAATTTAAGCCATTTGGTATCCATTTCGGACGGGGTCCGAACCCTCGAGTTTTTTTTTTTTTTTTTTTAATACTTTCATCCCTCACTCACACACACACATAAGTTTTGGAATAGGATATAAGAGAGATAACGTGTAGAGAATATATTTGTGGGGTAGGTTTTATTTAGATCTGGTATCAAAAAAATCATCGGAGGGGGAACCCTCGAGTTCGGTATAGAAGGTAGGCACGCTACCAACTACACCAAGCTCGAGGGCATTTTAAAAATCTTTTCTTAAGTCACCATTATTTACCATTATATTCTTCCTATTTGGCCTATATTTTTGTTAATCAAATTACTTTAATATATCAATACTTTTACTCAGGGGTGGATTAAGGGTTTAAAATTAAAATAAAATAATTTCAAAATAAAATAACTAGGCTAAGGGGAGGGAATATTGGCCACCAGGACCAATTTTCCAAATGATTGCTAGTTTTAATATAAATAAGAATAAATAAAAAAAAATATTTTTTTTTTTATTTATTCTCGCTGAGTAAAAAAAAAAAATTCCTAGTCATATGCAGCCAAAATTATTGTTACGTTTCGGCCTTCTTAAGACCCGGAGGCGAGAATAAAAGAAAATTTTAATTTCAAAATTATAATTGTAATTTTTCATTCAATAAATAGGAATTTTTTTTGACTCCGCTTTAATATAAAATTATATTTTTTAGCATTAAAAAAATTTTTTTTTTGTATTATTTTATAAAATGGGGGAAGGAGGGCGTCATAAGATTAAATATTTTTAAGGGAGGCGTGGTAACATAAAGTTTGGAAATCACTGATATAGATCATTCGATATAACATTTTGCCGGGAAAATATCCCGAAGGGAATGAAATTTTTACTACCCCATACTCTAGAATGCCAATCCTAAATTTTCGACCTCGAAGACCGTGTGGGGGGGGGGGGGGACAAAAACCTCAAAAATTTGAGAAATTTTCAGGTTTTTGCTTATATCTCGTAAACTATTCATATTTTGTGAAATATAGCACAATACAAAGTTGTAGAGCATTAAATTTGCTAAAATTTGTTACATAAAACGAATTCGTAGACTCAATACTAACCGAAATACGGCCGATAAATTTGACAAAATATAAATAGTTTACGAGATATAAGCAAAAACCTGAAGATTTCTCAAATTTTTGAGGTTTTCTGCTCCCCCCCCCCCCCACACGGTCCTCGAGGTCGAAAATTTAGGATTGGCTTTCTAGAGTGATGGGGTAGTAAAATTTCATTCCCTTCGGGATATGTTCCAGGCAAATTGTTATATCGAATGGTCTATATTGTGATTTTACACTTATTTTTCAGAAAGAGCAATATATCAAAACCGAAATGTTAATTTGTAAATATCACTAAATCTATAAGTTTTAATGAAAAAATGGTTAATATAAAACCTCAAGAGAATTAAATTTGCTATGAAATGAGCCAAGATTCATTTTTCTATGATACTTTGTTTTCGTTTTATGAAGTAAAAACTGCGAATTTTTAGATAAAATCGCACGTTTTCAAAATTTTAACCCCGATGAGGCACAGGTTAACGTTACCCAATTTAGCTAAAACTTTGCCATTATCATTTTCTAGCCAAAAGACAACTTTTAGGATGTTCGGCCGAAAGAAATTAAAAAATTTTGTTTTTTGCGGCCACCCTAATGGTTAACAACTCTAGCCTCTCGACACGGGGGAGGGGTCAATTATACATCTTAAATTCTAATGTTTCATAACTGTCGTACTGTCGGAAACTAAATATATGTCAATGCAAAAATCTGGTTTGACAAACACATAACACAACTTTTGAATGTAAAATACTTTTTTTTTTATTTTATTTATTTTTAAATACATGGGAGTTCATAGTGTAAAAAATGTCATAAAAAAACCAAATCATCGATCATTGACTCGGACAGTGTTGGGAGAATAGGTGACAATCATAAAAACAATCTTCTCTCAAAACTCAACTCTCCCCCAGATGGACATAGAGGGAACGGAAGGTCTGAAATTGGAATCACGAATGAGGGGGAGGGATAAACTGTGTAGAAAAAGATGGAATAGATGTAGCTCGAAAGGTGGTGGAAGGGAGAAAAGAAAATAGGGGGGGTAAAAGAAAGTTATCAGAACACAATAGTTTTTTTTATTAAATTTTTCCATTTCCTTTATTTTCAGCATTTATCTTGCCCACGGGGCGTGGTGTAGAGGTTGGCGTGCTAACCTCATATGCCACCAAACGTCGCGGGTTCGGACCCCAGGCAGTCCGATGATTTTATTTAAGCCATCTGGATACCAGATGGCTTAAATAAAAATGCCTGGACCCCCTAATATATATAAATTCATAAATAACGGTTATCGTAAATGTCTTATATGGCCTGAGCTGCCGAAAAGACAGTGTGAATAGGGTGTGTGAGTGTGAGTGTGAATGAGAAAAAAGTGTGAATGTTTAAAAAAAAAAAAAAGCATTTATCTTCCTTCGTATTAATCTAATGAAAAGTAAAAATTTGGTGTAACAAGCACATAACACATCTTTCAAGATAAGAGAAAATTATGTGCTGTACGACCATCAGAAACTTTTACTTTTCGTTCTTAGAAGTATAGGCAAATACATAATTGAAATCTATCTATATTTCTATCTATCTTCTATATATTATATTATATATATAAAAATGAAATGGAAAAAATGTATGTATGTATGTATATGTTCTATAGAAATCCATAATTTTCAATGAATCTATTTGAAATTAAGTACACATATAGTACATGGACCAGGGAGTAACGTAGTAATAATTTGAATCTCTTAAATATTTTGGAAAATTAATTATAATTTTATAATTATAATTTCTTCAATATGGGAACACAAAAACTACAAGTTGGCTTGGAAATTAGAGAGGCAGTTAGTTGCTCTGTGACTCAGCTTTCCATCGTATCACGCTTTTCTTCTACCATCCTCAACGAATGCCGAATCAGTGAACAATTCCTTATAATTTAAATCTTTTAATAATCTCCTCACCTGGTGTTGAATTAAAAATGCAAAACAATTTTGATTATTTTACAATTTTAATAATTTCACTCAACATAATGAAGATTAATTGTCAATAAAACATTATTAATAAAGAATAAGGATCCCCAGCTAGAAGGAGTATTATTTATTTATAAAGGTCAAAAAAAATGTTCTCTCTCAGCCAGTTAATAAATAATGATCCCTTGTATAAAAAAAAGAACTATAATGCTAAGCACAATTAACTTTTTTTTTTTTATTTTGTTTTAGGTACCTGAAAGAATCCGAGCAATGAACGCGAGTATAAAATTACTGCTGATCGTCAGGGAGCCAGTGACAAGAGCGATCTCTGATTACACGCAGCTGCGAAGCCATGCAGCCTCTGCAGCGACTGCATCCACGCTTACCCAGGTAGAGTCGACTTTTTACTTTCTCTTACCTGTGTATATATGTTATATATAGCCTATAGAAAGAAAGTACTGGATTCATGTCAAAAATTCAATGTCGAGATTTTGATGGATATACACGTTTTGATGTCCCCTGTGGAAAAGTGGTTTTCGCGACATGGTCTGTCTGTGTGTCTGTGAACCAAATATCTCAAGAACGAAAAGAGCTATGAGGTTGAAATTTTATATTTAGGTCAGGTACTCCCCTGGGATGTAACACGAAGCTTTTGAACAAAATAAGACGTTTTCAGCCAAATTTTCTTTTATTTATTGTAGATTTTCTCCCTCACGGCTGACGTTTCGGCCTGAGGTCTAGGTCAACGGCTGGCAATAATCAAATGTGTGGATATTATAAAACAGCGACAACGTATAAAGTAAAGCATCAAGCATGATGCAAATCAAAAAATCATAATTTCTTTACGTTTTGCTGTGACCAGACCACATAATGAATGTTGTCGCTATTTTATAGGAACCGACCGAATATTCGGTTTCGGTTACGGTTTCGTTTCGGCCAAAAATCCTGGTTTCGGCCAGAAAAGTAGCCGAAACCAGAGTCTGAAAAAATGGGATGAGACTCGCATGAAAAAAAAAGGTCAAATGATTTTACACTTGAGGGAGAAAAAAATAGTCTCCCTAAAAAAAGGTAAAATGAAAAAAATTTTTTATAGGAAATACAAGTTTCGGTTTCGGCCGAAACTAAGGTTGAGGCCCAATATTCGGTTTCGGCTGAAAATTTTGTTCCGTCGGACCCTACTATTTTATAATATCCAGTCATTTGATTATTGCTAGTTGGCTCTGAAGATGGCCTAGCCCTCAGACCGAAACGTCAGCCGTGAGTGCGAAAATCCAAATAAAAGAAAATTTGACTGCAAACATCTTATTTCTCTCACTCCACCATTAACTATTTTTGTAATTTCTCATTTAAAAGAGTTAATTATTTTATTATTAATTAATAAACTTTGATTCTCAAAAGGGTATATGGACCCTGTTACGCATTAGTGTGTCAAGCGCCAGCTACCGAGTTTTGAGAAAATTAACATTAAAGTTTTTTTGTTTTCATTGGATTATATATAATTTCTTTTGTCAATTTTGCAAGTAACATTAAATATAAATTTTTTTCGGACATATTTCATAAAAAAAAATAGTAATTATAGCATTTGAAACAATATTCCGTGCTTAACTCAATTTTTAATTTTTTGGCTCTTGACACACTATTGCATAACAGGTTCCATATAGGACTCAATGCTTTTCGATGACGAAATTTTTTAAAATTCAAACTTAATTAGTCTTGGGTGTCATTTTATATTATTTGCGTGTTTTTTACTAATTCAACAGCAAAAAAAAAAAAAAAAAAAAATCCAGCAATATTGATAAATAAAAATCTATGACTCCGATTCCAGGCATTTATTGAATATTTTTTTCTCGAAATCAAAATAAGTACATTTTTTCAATCTCTTTAATAAGAAAAATGTGTTTTTTTTTTTTTTTTAATATTTAAAATTAATTATCCATATTAGAAAATTGCTCTCTAGAATTGTCCGTTCTCACCCCAAATTCCAAATATTAATATACTATTATATATCCAGGTGGGAGGCCTCCTCTCCATTCTTTCATTTTTTTAAAACTATTATTTTTAATCACTCCCTTCTCCATCATCTCTCCTCTCTTTCCCCCTCCCTGAACCCCATTATCCCTCCAGGTCAATTAGCCAATCAGAGAAGGGTTCCAATCTGGCGCCAAAATTCGCCACTCGAGAAGGAGGTCGAGGCGTCCTACTAGATCAGTTGAGGGGGGGGAGCCTTGAATAGTTCAGTGAACCTATGTTACTCGTGTTAAACAATGCAACGCCTTCGCATTTGTAAAGCAACCATCATGGCGTCCGGCCGCTCCACTCATGGTGCTCTGTTTCCCTGGCTTTTAACTTAGGTATTTCAACTCGCTATTGCTAATTATTCATTCATTTTATTCTTTAGTCATTTAATATTCATAATTTATAATATAAATTAAGAAATTACCAATATAATATATTATTTTATTATATCGATGCCTTACATGAATGGATTCCATTGTTTTTTCCTCTCTCTCTTCATTCATTCATTTATTCTCTCTCTCTCTCTCTCTGATATAATTGCCAATACTCTTCAATATTATTTTATTAATTTTTTTCATATTCTATTAAAATTTCTATTCTTACGGTATCTTATGATTATTTGTCTTTAGGTAATTTTGTTCTTAATTATCTAACTCGCCCATAGGCAAGATAATGCAAAATTATTTTACATAAAGAATATTATTCAAAAGAAATGAACATTTTACTTGAATAAAAAAAAACTGCATTCTTATGTATTCTTATTCTTATAAGATTAAGCCTACCGGTATATAAATTTAGTGTAAATTATTTTATTACTTTTTTTATTTGTGTGTTTGACTCACGCTTTTTGGTTCTGAGATTTTAACAGCAAATGAATAATTTTTGAGTTCAATTGAAATCATTTTCTTCTTTTCGTGTTATATATCCAGCCCACAATTTTTTTTTTTTTTTTTAATTTTTTTAAACACACACTTTTTTCTCATTCACCCACACACATTCACACAATCTTTTCGGCAACTCAGGCCATTTAAGACTTTAGACCAGTGTTTCCCAACCTTTTGAAGTCCACGGCACCCCAAAGCTGCGTTGGGGATATCATTCCACACTAGGGGCACCCTTCCTTTTTTTCCCCAGGCAAAAAGAAATTTTTTATAGGGAAACGAAATTTTATTTATATATTTATTTTATAAATCATTTGACCTTTTTTTTAGCAAAGCTAAACTTTTTTTTTTTTTTTTTTTTTTGCAAAACTTTTTTTCCGCCTTTTTTTGTTTTTTATTTTTGTTTATCTAAATATCTCGCGGCACCCCTTGGTCATTCTCGCGGCACCCTTGGGTGCCGGGGCCACTGGTTGGGAACCACTGCTTTAGACGATAGCCGTTGTAAGTAATATATATATTGGGGGTTCAGGCATTTCTATTTAATCCAGCTCACAATAATGAAATTTGATCTCTCAATTCAGATTAACCTTCCCATTAAAATGTGTTTATTTTCAATACGATTTGTCATATTGAATATCTCACCAAAGAAAATAATTATGATGAAGCAATTTTTCTTATATCTTTTAATATAAGAATCGAATACTCACATTTTGTTTCTCTCTTATCTTTATCTTTCATATTAAAACACAAACTGCTATATTATTATAATTGTTATAGCAATTCTCTTAATCGATATAAACACTCCACACCCATAAGGTATATTATATTATAAATTATTACATTTTGTCTATTCCTTTTCTGCCTGTTTTTACTCGTCTCAGCTTGTCTGATCCTGAACTGGCCAACTCACACAAATCAGTAGTGATTGAGCCATTGGAAAAGACACGGAACCCTGCATCTCTCTCTCTCTCTTTAAAATCCTATTCAATACTTTACATACAATAGGAATTTTACTAAAGGTAAATAAATATCTCAATAAAATACATTTCAATTTAATTTGAGCTATCTTTGTGTGAGGGTGGGAGGAGACAATTTTCTATTTCTTATCCTATCTTAATGAAATTTAAAATATAGCTATACAATGGCATAAATAATTATAAACTAAAATAAATTTAGCTTTAACGTTTTTTGGAGGGTAGTGGTAGGGGAGGTTTATTTTTATTTGATTTATTTTTTATCGGATTTTAATTAAATTCAGAATCAAATCTCTCGCGATCCACGGTTTGCACATCACTGCTCGAAGGGTAATAAATTTTGACCTGAGTGAATTATCAGTCACTTTAACAGCCCGATTTACAATTTTGTATGCCGCTCTTTGAAGAATACAGATGTTTCGTTCCTCTATTAAAAATTCCCAATCTTGTTTCCATTAAACTTCCCCAAATTCAGATTTGACCTGATCTCATAAATCCCGGGATTCTATGTTTAGGCTATTGTAAAATAATAATTATTTATTAATTTTATCCCTTTGCCCTTTAGAAGCTAATTATGCTTTATGATCATATAGGCCTAAAAAGGCAAATAAATTTTTCCCTTTTAGGTTTAATATAGGCCTCCTGTGCTCTGAAATTTAAGATCCATTCCCCTATATTATACATATATGACTAATCTAAATAATATATAGCTTAATATTATTCATATTTATTACTAAACGTTGTATATTAATCTTTCTCAAATGCCGACCTCTCAGAGTCTCATTAGTGGCGAAAACAGAAGAAGACTTAATCTTTATTTAAGGTTAAGAAATCGAACATGCTGCTTTTGAAATTCTCCAACCAATAACTAAAAATTTGCAATTTCCCAGTATTCCTCTGTACTCATGCATAGATATAGGCCTATACGTGAAATCTTACAACTACAGGAATACATTAAATTCATACGCGCCTCCAAAATTTTCTCACACACACGACTAGACATCTCTGGTTTATTGATAGCAAATAAAAATGCATGGACCCCAATATATATAAATTATTAAAAATACAGTATCGTTTAGTCTTAAATGGCCTGAGCTGCACGAAAAGACTGTGAGTATGTGGGAGTGAATGAAAAAAAGTGTGAGAAAAAAAAAAAAAGTTTCGATTATTATTTCAAACTTCTAAATATAATTAATTTTAAAAAATAAATAGTTTTTTTGTAAAAAAAAATCTAGTGGAAGGCAGACACCCTTGCTCTTACCTTCTGTAATCGAAAGTTGTGTTCTGTGCTTGTCACACCAGATTTTTTGTGTCGACATATATTTGGTTTAAAAGGTGTATATCCATCAAAATCTCGACATCGAATTTTTGACATGAATCAATACTTTCTTCATATATACAGGAAGAAAGTAAAAATAAATAGTAGAATCCCGATAATTTGTAAATGGGACCGACGGTTTGTATGATATGGGGAATATCAATTATCAAGAGAACACAATTTAAAAAAACGTATTAATGCAAAGAGTAAAAGTTGTAGAAAGGAAAGAAAAAAATGTTGCCACCCCAGAAGCTCAATTTTTTCCTTGGCCCCCCAGTCCTCTCCTCATTTCCTTTCAGTGAAAAGATTACGAATGAACGAGAAAACTTGTCTCTCTCTTCCCCCTCTTGAAAATAGAACATTTTACGAGCTTTTTAAGTGACCCTTGAGCGTATAAATAATACGAATTATCGAGGGATCTGAATGCATTGCTTTTATACCAGTTATCGGGATTTTCTCAGGGGACCGGAAAATTAGTACGAATTAGCCGGAAATACAGAATAATCGGGCTACAAAATATCGGGATTCCTCTGTATTTGAAAATATTATTTTTTTTTGCATTTATATAAATATTATTTTATTAGATTTCAAAATCGAATAAGTAAGAGAGAATTTTATTAACATACCTGTTTTTATTTTAAATTAAATAAAAATCTACTCCACCTACTCGTCTTCATCGTCAAACATGAATTTAAAATAATAATTGATTTTATTTATCTTGTTCAAACCAAACATGACTGTACAAGAGTTATTATATTTTGAGGGAAATTTTAAGGAGCATAAAAATGAAATAAAAAAGTCATCTGTGCTAAAGCGGGTAAATTAAATACCAAGATGTTTTTTATTTTTTTTTAGGCACCTGGAGCTGGGATTATGACACCATCCGCAGCGGCTGCAGCAGCCGCAGCTGCAGCTCGTAGTTTTGAACAACTCGCCATTCGACCTGATGGCTCCGTGAACCTACAATATCGTCCCCTGGCAGTTTCCCTATACCACACCTTCATGCACCGTTGGTTGGAGTCCTTTCATCGGGATCAGATCCTGATCGTCAACGGGGATCAGCTAATCGAGGATCCAGTGCCTCAATTGCAGCGCATCGAGAACTTCCTTGGTAAGTTATCACAAAAACAATTATCATGCATGGTTTTGGGGAGTTTTCATTCATAAAAGAGTTCTTCGCGCATGCGCAAATGAATTGGAAACTCCACTAGTTAAAGTATGGCACTAAAGAGTGGATTATTCGCAGACGCAATTTTCGATCTTGCTTAATGGTTGTGGTGTTACAGCAAGTATGTTTTTTACGTGCAACGTGTTTCGTGATAATTTCGGTAAATCATCGATTAAAACGCATTTGGGTATTAAGAAATCTATTTATGAGAGGGAAAACATTATTACAAAACTGATTTACTAATAAGGAGTTTACAAGGAGGTATTGTCTGAAAGTATTTTGAAGTTATATTGTTCTGCCATAAACTGTTTTGATGTAACAATAAATAAATAATTGTAATTCTTTTGTTTGCAACTTTTGAAAGAAAAAATATAATTAGACCTATTTGTTCTGCTTCTAATTTTATATATATCAAGGTAAAATTTAACAAAAGCCAATTAAACTTTGCAAAATAAGATGAAATTGTTAAAAAGAAAGTATTACTTGATTTATTCAAATGAACGTAATAATATATTATTATATTATCATTTTTTACCGAGAATTAATTATTTGAATCACAGTTGTAGACCAGTTTTTAGTCAAAGAATAGTTTACAAGCGGGAAGTATTATTTTCTTCTAGATTATTAAGTTCTTTAGAATAATTTCACTATCAGATCATAGTTATTCGGAAGTTGTAAGTTTAAATAATTAATTTTTAAGGTGGCAGAATAGTGCAATGGATTTAAGCTTCATAAATGTCTATTTTTCACTCACTCCCATTGAGAAAGGTTAAACTTTTTCATTGCACATAACCTCATAAAATTATTTAGAACAATACATTTCGATATTTTGTAGCTTTTTCTATATAATTTTGAAGCAAATCAATAACAGGAATTACTTTTGACAACAAAACATTATTATTTTTCACTTAATTCACCAATATTAACTAATAATTAATCTAATATACACTATGTTTGTCATGTTTTTATCGGGAACTAAGATCGAAAATGGCGCCTGCGAATACCTATCTCCTTAGCGCTCTAGTTAAAGTAGATATTAGTTATTTGTAGTTGTAATACTAAATATGTTGCAACTCTAGATCCTCAATTTACCCCGCCATGAGTCTCGTGAATAAAATTAAAAATTTTTTTAACTAAATGAGTTTGTATTTACAAAAAGTCTGACAAATTTTGAAGTATCAACATTTTTTTTTAATTTAATGAATGATAATTCATTTCTTCAATTTTTTTTTTTTTTTTACTGTTATTTTTTATTCATTCTAAAACTCGGGAGGGTTTTTTTCCCTCAATTATAAATTCCCTATGAAAACACCATTAGCCAAATATCGTCGTCATAATGCATTCTCTTTTCTCTTGTTTACAAAAAAGAATCAACAGGTTATTCATACTTGTTTCCAAAAGCTTATTATACATAAAGAAAAATATTATAAATGTATATGAAATATATACAGGTATATGATAAATTAAACTTTGTCGCATTTTATTCATTTAATAATAATATATAGAATCAATTTTATATAACTCGAGAGAATTTTTTTTTAATTTGTACTTTCAAAAGGAGGCTTTTATTTGGGATTCAAAAAATTCAAATTTATTAATAGCTTTACCTTTTATAAATGTTGAAAAACACATTCAAACTTTATAAAAAAAAAGCCGGTACATAAAGAGAAAAATTTTTTATTCAAAACGTGATAAAAAAATTTTCTGCCCATAAATATTTGTTTAGGTACTTAGCCTATTGTGTTTAATTCAAACGAATTAATAAAAGGGAAGCAGCGAACAAAACGTTTTTTGTTTTAATGTATTATAATTTTTATTAATTTTAAAATCTTGAATTAACGATTTGATGTCCCCTATCTTAATCCGCTTAGCTAATAAGCCCTCTAAAAATAAAACAACGTGTTTAGTTTGAAAAATGATTATTTCAAATCAAATATTTAGATATTTATAAATAAAATAGTTTCATTTTTCTTTACTACTATTATTATTTTATTATGGTCATTAATCATTTTGTCATTCTTAAAATAAATATAGTAAGCTTATTGAAAAAAGATTATTGTCATAAATAAATAGTTTTTATATTTCTACTTGACTGTAATGATAAATATTATTTAAATTATTTCTCTGAGTTTTTTGTTTTTTACACACTTTTCTCATTCACACTCACACTCGCACACACATAGTCTTTTCGGCAACTCAGGACTTTTACCAGGCAGTCCGAACCCTTGACTTTTGGTATACGAGGTTAGCACGCTAACCCCTACACCAAGCCCGTGGGCCTATTGGAATTTTTGTGAACGAAAACTATGACCTTGCTGACTGATTCTTATTTCTCTACGGGACTCCCCTTGCGCTCAGGCAACCCGCTTCGCTTAGCTGTCTCTTTGGTTGTTTGACTCCAAGGCTTACTTAGACTCGACTGCTCCTTAACCAAAAATAGAAAAAAATACAAGATTTTATTACTTTATAAAAGTCTTATCTCATATTTATTCACCTGTAATGGATTTGGAATTAAACTTTAACTTAAAATATATTAGAGCAAATGTGAAAATTCTAAGAACGGTAAAAAATTTATTTTGAAAGTGTTTAGTAGGCTTACTTTCCAGTTATATCATGGGTTCTTCACACAAAATTCAACTAAATTTAAACGTAAATTTAAAACAAAAAATTTACGCCAAAGGGATGGTTGCAAAAATCCCATCTAGTTTCAAATTATTTTCGAAATATCAGGTAATTTGTGTTTACGGTGATAGGATGGATAATTCATTTATTTAGAGTTCTTTAGACAAATAAGGCCATTTGACTTGACAAATTTTAATTAAGCCTAGTGAATTTAATTATATTGGTGATTTTTCGCGGTGTTGTTCCTCCGGGCCACCTATTCGCAGTTTATTAATATTTAATCTTACTTATTGACTCTTTTTTACGACCAAATCCGATGGTTATTAAGTACGTCGTTGACAACCATTTCCCAAGCTGAGTTTTTCTACTTTGGTCTCTATATTTCAGTTTTTTTCCCTTCTCTCCTTAATAATACTCAAGTTATCCAGGCCTGAAATTACTCTCCCTTTTATAATATTTCATTGTTATTTATTATTCGAAAAAGTATATACTGGTAAACAGAGCCAGTGGGCACAAGTAGAGTTCTTGCTTCTTGTTCGCATTCCGACTCAGGCAACAAAAATTTATTTTCGAATTGACTATTAATCAATTGAAAAAATAGAGAACGGTTCTAAATGGCCTCTCATACCATTATCCCTTTATAGAATAGGTACCTATTTTACAAAAGTCTACCTTTTTTTAAGCCTATATCTCGTATTTCAGTTTTTTTTTTATTTGGATTTTTAAATTGTGCTTATTGACATAATATCCTCCCTGGATTTGAACCACAATTCCTCCCCTCCATGCCCCTTTTTCATTGAGAAATTTTAAAAACTTCAAGGGTTGTTTGTTCATCTTCAAAGCGCACCTTTTAGGGATTTTCTGAACAATATTCTACTAAAAATAAAAGCATTTATATTTTATCACTAAGCAAATAAACGTATCAACTATCTTATAACAGAATTATCTAATACTCTATCTAAATTCAAATAATTATATAAAATTTTCTTATGACCAACCACTTTTATCACTATTATTTTTCTTATTATGTCATTCCGCATTTAGACTTTTATGAAAATGGCATTTTATTTCATGATTTAATCGTTTTTTTTTTCTACTAGATTTTATGTAATTCATTATTGACTTGAAATTCCAAGATCTCTGATCGAAATTTTATCTAGATTTTTTTTTTTTACCTATTTCTGAAAAAAAATTATTTATTATTTTTAATTTTTAATACTCTCTTTGAAGAAATAATTATTTCAGAAATTATTTATCTGTGATATTATTTGAGATTATTATTTGATATTATTTTAACATAACATACATTTTTTAATGAAATAAAATAATATAGGCAACTATGAAATATTTTATCAATATTTCTATATATATATCTATTTTATATTCTCTACTATTATTTATATATAAAGATATACAACAGCGTATGTTTACTTTGTCACGGCAGTGAAAATTTTTTTTAAATTTTAAAATGGCATAATTTGAAATTTCTCGCTTGTGTACACTCTTCATACCCTCCACCCTTGAGAAGTGGCTTACTCATCGATTTGAAAGCTGGAACCTTAATTGAGCCTAATGCTCAAGGCGTTTCATCACCCACTCAAGATTATACCTAAATTTTGAATTTTCTCATCAAAATTTCCTCTCGATCATCACATTTTTTACACTGCTTTTGAAATCTGCCAATTAAAGAAGTTCTTCGGAATTAAATTCGATAACAAGACAAAAACTTGTCAGTCTTTAAACCGAATGGTCGTTTTGTTTTGAAGGCTTGGAACCTCGTATCGGCCGACACAACTTCTACTTCAACGAGACGAAGGGCTTCTACTGCCTCCGTAACGACACGGCTGACAAGTGTCTTCGAGAGAGTAAAGGACGTCGCCATCCTCGAGTTGATCCTCAAGTCATCGGCCAACTACGTCGATTCTACGCAGAACACAATCAGCGTTTCTACGAACTTGTCGGCGAGGACTTGGGCTGGCCCGAGGAATGAGCTTCTGCACTTAAAGCTAATTAAATTATCCTCCATACCACAAATCAAATAATAATCACCAAACAATTTTTGAAAAGATAAATCGACATATCAGAGTTCTCTTAATTAAATAAATATTTTAAAAAATTAATTAAAATTCCTGGAAGAATTTTATGTATTAATTTTTCTCATTAACAAAGTTTTTGAATTAAATGGAGGCGGGATCTATATATCCGAAAAAGATTAAATAATACCATGGTAGCATTAGACTTTATCTTTGAATATATATATTTTGATTCTAACGGTTCTCTAAATCAAATTTTAACCGCCTTTATGTGAAGCTCAGGAAATGCAAAATTTGGAGATGATGCATTACTAAAATAAATAAAAAATTTTTATTTAAATTCGAAAACATTCTATCCAAGATGAACAAATTTTTCCTTGTCATAAAAAATTTGAATTTCTTTAGGACCTATAAATTAAATGAAAATGATAATTCAAAAGAATTAGGAGATCCTGATTGCGCGCACTTTTTTTAACATGGCGTAGCTAGAGGGGGGTAGGACATGCCCCTCCCAGACTCCCTGAATATTTTGTCTATTAAACACAAATATATATTTTTCCTATTGGAATTTTTTTTTTTAATTCACTCCCTCAATTCACTACATTAATTTAATTATTTTTTTTTTTTTAATAAATAATTAAAAATCTATGTATATATTAATACATACCCCCCTCCCTAACAAGATGTCTGGCTACGCGATTTAAAAAAACTAGAATTCTGGAAGAAGTTGCTGTTAATTACAGGAGGTAGCAATAAAAGAAAACCTTTCGATGCCTAGGCCCATCCATCTTGATGTTTCGAACAAAATTTATTAGTCCCTCTTCTGACCTTATGCATTCAAATGAATCCAAAAGTTGTCATTTTTAGATAATTGTGTACATGTATTTTCTTTCTAAATAGGTGAACTTGAGAGTCTTTTGAAGAATCTTCACCTAATTATAATAAAAATACACACATATACTAAAAATGATGAATTTCTGCTTCATTTTTTTTCATATTGGACTGAAGACATAAATTTCTACCGAAGCTCCTTCTGCTTAGGCATCCAACTGCTCTCTTTTATTTTATTGCTCCTTGTATTTCTCTTCCCGATTAAAAAAAAAAAAAACGATAATTGAAAAAATTCCTATTAGAAATATTCATATCCAGGATAAGTTAATTAAATATTAAAATATATTTTTTGAATTTAAAATTTTATCGAATTTCTCGAACTCTGATTTTGTCGATTTTATAATTGCAAAAAAATAAATAAATAAATAAAAATAAAAAAAAAAAAAATAAAAAAATTGGGAACTTTAAAAGATCTCATAATCACCAGACGAATCATCAAATCTAACCATCAAATAAATATCTAAATAACATTTCTCTTAGGAAGTTTTTTGCTGTTCGCAGCTGATTTAAAGAGGAGTAAATTTCTTAAACGTCAAGGTCCGAAACGCTATTTTATTACAATAATCGTATTTACTTGGATATGAGCCGAAGGACACTAAATCAGGGCAATGCAATAAATCTAAAATATTTATTTATTCTTGTTATCTTATTAAGACAATGAATTTATAAGTATAGTACGTATACACATTTTTCACCATTCCCTCAAATTCAAGGTTGCTACCTCTCGAGTTTTGACAGGAATTTGCTTTTCAATCTACCATCAAATGCAATATTAAGTCTAAAGACTGGTAGTTAGGCAGCCTGCACACTAAAGCTTTCTTGTCTGTGTGCGAAATTCATTTTTCAAAAAGAGGTTAAGAGTCTTTCGGCTTATTGCCTGCTCTGTAAAAGGTATTTCTCACACCAACAATGAAACCTTAGTGAGCGGGTGCCATTTGTGTTGCCTCACTACCGGGCTTTAGTCTCAATACTATTGCAATAGATGGTACAAAATTCTACAAAATTTATAGCTATTTAAACAAATTGCTCATGCAACCAATATTTTAACTCTTTTGGGAATAGATGAAATTAAATACATTTTCTTTCGTTACTTGTTTCAAGCGATGAAAATTTATTAATATATATATTTAGAAAAATGGGCACGTCGTTTAAATTTTTGTTATTGTTTATGTTATACACATGAACATATTTTAGGGTAGGGCAACGTAGCCAACCTTCAATCAAAATCTCAGATGCCGATAAAGACCTTAAAAAAATAAAAATAATCGACTTTTTTATAAAGTCTTAAAAAATTAACAATTTTTTTTTGTATAATTTGAATCAAATCATTTACCGATTAAATCGCTTCCAAGGAGCATCTGATCTTAATTGATCACCTAATATGAAAATGGGATTGCAGATTTTGATATAAACCCCCTCTCTAAATAAATTCTTACCTATTGTTGTGTTGCTTTCATTATTACCAAGAAATTTTTTTTGTTCGGGTCAAAACTCAAAGGTCGCAACTCTTTCATCGGAAATTTTATTTTATATACAGCTTGACAAATTTAAATTTAAATTCTCACAGATTTTTTTTTTTAATCTTCAAATACATATCAGAGTTTCTCGTTCTGGGTGATAAAATTTTTTTTTACTACCAATTAATTTCAATATAAAAGACGAAGTCTCAGAATGCCGAATGGCATTAGATCATTTTTTCTCATTTGGCCAAAGATAATTTATTTTCTTCTAAGCAATGATATTCCCTTTTAATTAAATTTTTTCACTTTACTCATATGATTAATGATATTTTACAGATCTCTTTTATTACTTTCTAGCTTTTAGTCGGCCTTGAAAAAATTGCTATTTATTTATTTGTTAGGTATAAATATTAATAATTTATTCTTGTTATCTATTTAATAAAAGTATTATAATATAATAGATTATATATATAAAGATATATTTATAAGGACTATAGATTGAAAGATAAAATACCTCAATAATTTGCAAAAAATAAATACAGCCAAAAGTATTTTGCTCAATGTTATCCTATCAATTAGCTCAAAAAAAATTGTATATATAAATTTGCACTTTTTAATATGCATTCAATTATGAAGAGGAATGTTATTTTATTTATTTGATGATTCGTCTGATTTAGAGAGCTTGTTAATAAAATACAACCGGCCAAATAGACTGCAAATTCAAAAAAAAAGAATATAGCAACAAATACATATCATTCAAACATATCTAATATCTAAAACTATCTCTCTATGAGGTCAGTAAGTTTATTTTTTTCTCCTCTCCTTACACACAAAAAAAACTTATAATAAGTAATCTACTGACACACACACACGGGAATTTTACAATAAAAAGAAGAAAAATTTTTTTTTTTTTTGTAAATTTCTCTACAAAGTAAGTCCGAATCTTAAAACTATTGTGATATATGTGTATGTGTGTGTTTTAAATATAAATATTGATATAATTTTTATTAATTATATTGATTATATTATAATAAACTCTGACCTCTAAGAAATCGGATCACATTGGTCTATGAGAAAATTTTAATTAAAAAAGAAAAAAAAACAAATAATATGTTAATATAAATATATTTTTATAATCCATATTGGAAGTTGTTATCTACATTGTTACTAACTAAAGAAGAACATTAAAAACATAAACTAAACTATATATTATAATTATATATATACATAATGATAGCCAAGTAAAATATATATCTTTATTATAAAAATATAATATTATATACATATAAAAAATATAATATATATGTATATATGGTTATAAATGGAGGATTTTGTATAACGAGCGGAAACTTATCAAAAAAAAAAATAATAATAATAATAAATAAAAAGATTAGAGAATACTAGTTTAGACTAACACAAGTGGTTCAAAATCAAAATTATTAAAATTATAGTTTATCATTGTAAATATATTAAAAATAATTGTTTTTATTAGGCGTTTTTTTATTATAAAAAATAATAAAAAAAAAAATGATGCGTTGCCGCTCGTAAGACAATTCTCAAAATTTTTTCATTTTTTTTTTTTGTTAATTTTTGATTTTGAAAATATTTGTTTGTATGTCATGGAAATAGTATAAATTTTTGATATAACTTTTGATACTTAGAAAATTATTCTTAGGAAATTAAAGAATTCGTAATATAACATATCAAAATCACAAGTGTCAAAGAAAGAGTGGGGCAGAACGTCTATCGTTTGTTTTTTGACAATTAAATTTTTCTTTGTTTAGTAATTTATTTGTAAGGATCTGTTGTATTTTGCCTGCGTTTATTTAGATAAGATAGGAAAAGTTGCAACCAAGTAGAATTAAAAAGAATTTAATTTTCTGTCGCCGACATTTCGTACGCCAGACGCGCATATTCCGACGGCAGACAGTGAAGTCAAATTTTGTATTCATTTTTTGTCCGCCCAGAAGGAATACGATACGTCAGTGATAGAAAATTGAATTATTTTTATTTACAATTGTCTTAAATTTATCTTTTTTAGGAGTTTTTTTTGAACACTTGTTGCATATCATCGACTCATATTTTTCTTCTCAATTTAATGATTAAAAATTAATAGTGTGGATACATATTAGGCTATTTTGTCTCTTTGCAAGATCCCTCCTCTCATCTGATGAACATCATGACATATAGCTGCCTAATGCAAAATATATATACTTTCTTGACACTTATTGGGTTCTGAAGATGGTCTCTATCAAGACCGAAACGTTGGCCCAATAAAATTCTTAAATTAAAAAAATTTGGCTGCCAGTTTCTGCTTTTGCAATTCTTCTTTTCGTTTAGCTTCCAAAAAGTTCCCCCTTTGTGTTTGTTATTGAGAAGGAATGAGTTTGGGTTAATTATCTCAGGAGTAGACATTGGAAAGGTTAAAATTTTATTCTACCCAATGTTGGATTTGTATTCTGATTGTATTTATCTTTTGATTCTAAAATCATCTTGCCTTTTTTTTAAATATAAATTGAATCATTTAATTTCGTGATATACTGAATCAAAATTTATTTCACGAGGATTTTTTAAAAAATATTTCACTTTCCATTAATGAAATATTTTCATAAAACATTTTTGATATATATATATTTTATGAATAACTTTCAATTAATATTACTGTTGAAAATAAGTTTTTAATAATATTATGTTAAAAATATTATATCATTATTTAAGATTTTTCTGGTAAGAAAAATTAAAATATTGAAATTTTGTGAGGCAATACTTCACATCTGAAAATCAATAGTCTGAAATTTATTTTTTAAAATATAAATAAATAAGTAATATTTATTTGAACTGGGAGGTATTGGTATCACTTCTTGTGCTAGGGATTCTCTTCCCGTTTTTTTTTTCTCTTCTAAATTATATTTAGAAAAATAGAAACCTAGTCTAAATTTCTTCAAATGCGGAAAAGGACTAGCCTATTTTTATTTTATTTATTTGTTAAAGGTGGAATTTTCAACTGTGTTATAAAATTCCGTTTTGGGTTTCCTGTATTTCAAAGAATAGAGCTTAATATACATGAAAATCTTGAATTTTAGAGTCCCCCGGGGACTTTGGTTAGTTTAGATTTTATCTCCCTGGTTCCAAAATCACATCCACTTCAGCTTTCTTCATCAGATAAACTTTGAATCAATGTTTTTAGAAATTCCATTACAAAGAGGATTTTTTTTTTACATTTTATCTTAATATAATTATTTATTTGTCTCAACTGAGTTCATTGAACCTAACTATGAAATATATATTATTATATAATAAAATATATACTTAAATATGAGCTAATTAGAGATAAGAAGGGACTTTATTACATTCATCTGACCCTTCGCTTGCTTTCTCTTTTTCCGGAATATGAAAAAAATCCCAGCTTTAATTTCTTCCTATCGACTACTCAGATAACTTAGAATGAGCGAGCTCCTTACTCTCGTCTGAAAGAGCTTTGTTCCTTAAATTTGACTTGGACTTATCTTTTGGAGATGTTCTTTGTCTCGTAGTATTTTAGATTTTTCAAATTCATTTGTAGAAATTTGTTTGATTTATTTATTTCATTTATTTTATGATGGTAGTAGTTAGCAATCTTTAATTTATATTTGTTGTTAATAGGTTTTTTTTTCTGTTTGATTCCAAGAGCCCTTCTTTGATTGATTTGATTGCTTCATTCGGACTAGGCCTATATATATTAAAAAATTTAGAGAAAACCTTTTCACATAAAAGTCGGATGGATTAATATAATCCATGGGCGTAGCCAGTCATCTTGCTAGGGGGGGGGGGGGGCTTTAAATATTAAAAAAATTTGGCAGCAAAATATATATTTTTTTACATTTTAGAGACAGTTTGTTTTGAAATTCTTGACAAGTCCGATCTTTAAAATGTCCTAATATATATATATATATATCACATTTATAATTTATTTTTATATAATTGGATAGTAGTTTAAAATGAAAATACTTAGAATATTATACTCTACAATTTAAATATGACGGTTTGTTTTAATTCATTTAATGAAATGGTAAATGTTTTAAAATCAATCTGAATTATCTGCATTCAAAGCAAAAAAAAAAAAATTTCCATGTCATACAAACAAATTTTCTTTTTTTTTTTTTGCGAAAACCAAAACATATCATATTTATAAGACTTAAAAAAGCAATATAAATGCTAATTATCATGATAATTAACTAATTATGTCTACATATCATAAAAAAAAGTATTAATATATATTATATCAATATGAGTTGAAATATATATATATTATTATTAATAATTAATATTTTATTAACTTTATTAATACAATTATACATACATATATATATATATATTAATAGATAGTATTTTATTAAAAAAACAAAACTAAAAAAAGAATCAAATGCAGCAATACTGAACACGAGTTTCATGGTTTAAAAAAAAAAAGTAAAAATAGCGAAGAATATTCTATTATATATATAAATAGATAATATATCTATCTATATCAGAGTCCAACTTATATATATATATATTTAAATGAAAATATAATATATTTTCTCTAAAAAAAAAAATCTTCGCTAAGCAATAATCTTAGCTTCAATTTGTTAAAAATTCACACCTAGGTACAAAGAAAGAAAACAAAGAACAAAAAAAATAACTCTATGTTCTCTAAACTAAAATTTTCTCTCTAAAATTCTCTCTCTATCTATCTATCTATCAAACTTAATCATTATTCAACCTATACTCTGGTTGACCTTCCATTATTCATCCCCCTTCCATATATCTCATTCCTAACAATTTATTTTTTCAATTTTATTATCTAAAGCCCTGGCTGACGTTATTTATTTTCTTTTTATTTGGTTTTCTTTCTTTTAGTAAATTAATTAAAAGACTTGCGGATTATTATCGATTTGTTTATAGTTGTAAACGACTCTTTGATAAGAAATTTGAATTTTGAGGGAGGGGAATACAAATAGGACAGCTGAAAGCTCAATGAAATATTTTATTAATTATTAAACAAAACATTGATAAAGTTATCATAAAATGAAATTTTTAATTATTTAATATCAATATTTTATTAAATCTAAGACTGCAAGTTTTCCACCATTGCGCTTTCAAAGCTTTAATAGTGAGAATTTGATCTAAATGATAATAAATTTATAAATACGTTTTAGATACAATCCACACTTAAAAATGTTAGCGTATTGGTCCGAAACCTTACTGCCTGAGATCTAAAAAATTTAGGAATTTAATTAATAAATATTCTCTCTCTTACTAACAAAAAAATTTTATCTTAGAAGAATGGCAGGAGGTAGCAGCCAGGAAGGAGCGTCTCCAAAACAATGAAACTCTCAGATATTTGCGACGTTTCGGTCTAAATTTATTTGACCATCATCAGGCAACCAGGCTACAATAGATTTTTATTCATAATTAACATCATTAACAATTGAAGCATTACAATGGCTGTTATTTTTTATTTTTACTTATCATATGTAAATTTGTATAAATATATTTAATCATATGTTGCTCTGGACTTGTTATTGATATTAAAATATTAATTTTGCTAATATGCAGTCGGAAGGCTTAGATATGTGAGGAAGTAATGACAATTTTCTTTATATATAATTATCAAAGTGGCCCCGATTTTAATGTCAATAACAAGTCCAGAGCCACATATGCTTAAATATATTTATACAAATTTACATATGACAACTGTAAGTAAAAATAAAAAATAACAGCCATTGTAATGCTTAATTGTTAATGATGTTAATTATGAATAAAAATCTATTGTAGCCTGATTGCCTGATGATGGTCAAATAAATTTAGACCGAAACGTCGCAAATATCTGGGAGTTTCATTGTTTTGGAGACGCTCCTTCCTGGCTGCTACCTCCTTCCATTCTTCTAAGATATTAGTCAGAGCCACTTCCACACTCGAGAAATAAAAAATTTTATTTTATAACTGACAACTTTCATTTACATACTAATTTAGACAATGATATAGATTCAACTTAATTAACAAGTATTTGAAAACAAATCAAAATTCTTTATAATAAATGTCAGGAAATTTTTCAATTCTTTACTAAATCAAAGGTCTTCCTTCATCTTTTTTTAATTAATTATATAAATAAAACAAATATCTTTTTGTTGACAATTCTTAATCTTTAAGACTAGATTACCCAAGTCAAATACCTTTTTATCCAGGATTAGTAAGGTATGAAGGAAGATAGTAGACTGACAAATTATAAATTTTTAATATTTTCTCACCTTTCGGAGCATTTCACTCCCATCTTGAGGACGAAAAATTATTTCTAAACATTGAAAATATATTATTTACTAACTGCACCCTTTCACGTTGAAGTATTTAGCCAATGATCTCTTATATCTTAATATCCTTCCAACCCTTGGTCCGATTGGGGTTTTGGCAACAATTTGTTTTATAGTTGCTATTTAAGGGTAGGGTCGTCATTTCAACTTTTTCTTAGAGGATATTTAATTAATTTTTTTTACAGTTTATATACCCATATATATTTCATTTAGAACAATATTAAATTTTAAAAGGATGAGTCCTTTGGAGGTGGGGAGGGGGGGGCAAATGCCCCTTCTGCCACCTCAAGCTATTCTATATAAATTATTTTAATTAGTGTTTATTCTATATAAAAAAATATAAAATTTTATTCTCTCTCCCTCAACATTTTTTTTTTATCAAAGAGTCGATATTGAAATTTAAAATTTTTGTTTTTAATGTTTAAATTGAGGAAAGAAAAGGTTGAAGGTATGTTATTAAAAACATATCTTTAAAGTGCCTTAATATTTATTAATCATTTTTTTTTTTTTAAATATTATAATACATTTTTTTTTATTGAAATTTCGCAAGACTTTTAGTCTATGTTTACTAAAAATGCACTGTGATTCAAAATAATTCTTACAATAATATTACGGTGGCAAAAATGGCTGATAGCCAACAATCTTTTTTAAATAAATTTTTTTTTTTTTTTTAAATTTCATTAAGGTCTTTATCGGCATCGAAGGCCATTTAGACCCCATCTCTACTTATTTTTTCGATTTGATTGGTAGCCAATTCAATTGAAATAAATTGTCGCATGCGAACCCGCGACCCAATAAATATTATTAAATAGTTGAATTAAACATTATCAAAATAAAATATTTTAGTATTTTAAAATTTAATGGCCAATGTTTATTTTTTACTATTTAATTTCTAGTTTAGTCTTTGATATAACAAAATATTTCGGTCACTTTTTTTTATCTTAATAGTTTCTAAAATGAGTAGCCTGAAACTTTTTTTTTTTTTAATTATGTTTTACTTTTATCTTTATTTGTAAATTTTATTGTTTGAATACTTTTGAATCACCTTGTACTAGAGTACACTCTCTGTCGGATTATTTCCCTATCATAACACCAAAATAATATCTTTTACACTGGAACAAACACGTTTACTATTTTTGAAATGATTTAATTTTTCTTTTACGCAATTTGACGCTTAATTTTTGTTGCGTTTTGAAACCATCAAGAATTTACATTTACGATAATTAAAAATTTTTTTTTATGAATCATATATTATACCATTCGTTATTTGTACCCAATTCATTTTTCAACTGATAGTACAAATATCACTGTCATTTTTTGCACATGAATTGTTCCACTGTTATGAAAATTTGGATTAATATCGAGATTTTTTATATTAACTTGTATCTCCATGCGGTGACAAAACTTTTTATTATTGAATAATCGAATCACGAATTGTTGGATAAAAATAAGATAAAATACTCTGGAAAATTTTACGACAGAATGCGTATAAATTATATAATTACAAAACAATATCAAGCTTTAAATACATCATAGTGTGTATATATATTAATATTTTAAATAATTTAGTATTTTTTATTCCCTAATGCGTCACTATAACATGTCAATTATTTAAAATAAGTATAACAACCCAAGCCAGGCTTTAATATTAAATCTTCTATACAAACAAACATACATATCACCAAAGTATATTTCTCTTTAATAATCTTTTATCTTTTACTCCTATATAATATTAAATAATCGGTATATGTATATGTATACATATTTAATGTATACATGTATATATATGTAAATAAATAGAAATATTTTGATGTGTAAGTTTATCAGCTTTATGTACAAAAAAGAACTTGAATGTTTATAGTAGATATGTAGATTGTAAAAAAAAATTCGTTGATTTTAATTATTAATTGGATTATGTTGGGATAATCAACATAATTCGACTATATAAATTTTGTTCTTTTATAATTCCTTCTTGCTGCTTGGTTATTTAAAACAACAAAAAAAAAAAACGCACAGTGAAAAAAAGCGTTGCTTTGAGTTGATTAAGGCTCTGGTCAGAATACAATCAATGGATGGTTACACTACACTAATCTGTGATCTTTATTTATTTCAAATATCCAAGAAAAAATTATAATCCAACATAATCATTATTACACAGTGAAATGCTTAAGGGAACATACTTATTAAGTCACTGGTGGCGAAACTATGTATGCTTGCTAGAGGTGGTATGCGAGTGATTTATACATCTTTCCAAATAGAAAAAAATCTTTAAAGATCTCATGAAAAATTAGATCAATTTGACAAAATATTTTTCTACAATTTTCAGTCGAATTATCGAATTGATTGTAGATGGCCCTAAGGAAGATCAATTTTTTCTAAGGACCGTCGCCCTAAAATTAAATAAATTTGCGTATTCGTTTAGGGGCCCGGGGGTTTGTAAATATTTTGATCCCAGTGAGATGGAATCGTCCTCAATACAAGCAATTTTTTTTCAAATCGTCACAAACTCTCTCATCCAATATGACAAAGCAGATGAATGCAAATTTTATATTTATTTTTGTAAATAAAATTTGCATTTAAGGAATGCTTATCTGCTTTGTCATATTGGATGGGAGTTTGTGACGATTTACAAAACGTCTGTTGCTTGCAGTGACGGCACTACCCCCTGAATGCCCCCCCCCCCCATTTTTTTTTTGTTTATCTGTTGAAATAGCCTATATGTATATTGTCCGCCCCCCCCCCCGTTGATAAGTTTCCCCCACTCCTGCCCCCCCCCCCATACTAAGAATAAGCTGGCGCCTTCACTGGTTACTTGTTCTGAGGATGATTCCATCCCACAGGGATATTTACAAATAAACGGATAATACACAAAGTTATACGTTTTTAGCCGACGGTCCTTAGAAAAAATTTAAAATATGACGAATTATCTGCAAAAACACCAAAATTGATTTTGCATCTAAACGCGGTATTTACATATTAACTTTTTTTTTTATACAATTTATTTTTCAATCCAGTTCTATATGGAAACAAAAATTTGTTTCTTTTGAGAGCTAATTGAAAATGATCGATAGTTGTGAGGGGAAAATAAGAACTTTAAATTTTTTAAATTTTCTGAATTTTTTTTCTGTATATAATTAAAGTTTTCAGTATGAGTGTCAAAAACAACAATTTACATAATTTTAGGCTCGTGCACGTAAAAAAGTTCGCCACCAAGGGATTAAGCGATTAACGTGCGGTTGACCGCTTCTAACTTATAGAAAACATTTTACTTATTCGCACTGCGCTGTGTCTGGTACACAATACGAAAGGCAACGTCTGGCCCGTGGAAGGACCGAGAATAGATAAAAGTTTTTCTCCAAGTTTTGCATGCAGTCAACCCGGACGGCTGGTCGCATGACTTATAAACACTTTGCAAGTATGTGCCCTAAGGGTTTTATGGAATCTCGTCTAGGATCCCGATTTTCCCAATATTGACTTCTTCTTCTTCTCATATTTATATGGCTTGGACAATAGTCCGTTTGGCCAGTCCCAATATTGAAAAACAAAATTTTGTTTACCTGAAAAGATTATCTCCAAAATAAGTCAAAATTACCATCCACTTTTTGAAAAAGTATGACCACAGCCTTAAATTCATTTTTTTTCTTTAAAGAAAATATGTCTAATTAAAAAAAAAAATGTGTAAAATATTAAAAATAATATTAAGTGGTATTTAATAAAAAGAACGCTTTCTAGAAATAAAACGATTTCAATGCAAATCGTTGAAAGCAGTTTATTTTTCTAATAGGTTTCACTGTCAAATTTAGATACGATATTAAATAAATTTAAAAATAAAAATAAATTGCCTATCATTCTTCCAGCTATATAGAAAAAATATTTTGAAAAAAAAAATGTTTGCATTAAAAGGGCTTTAAGTTTTTATTGTTAATTTTAGTAAGTGTATCACACTGTTTATGTTTGCCCGTGAGAGTCCCAAAATAAAAAAAATAATAATAGGAAATTATAGTTTTAGGGGAATAGTGTACGATGTTTGGAAAATTAAAAAATACACAAAAAAAAAATATAAACAATTATAGTTATTGGTAGAATTGAAGTTATTAATTATAATTATGAGAGTATTAATAATTATTATGAATATTTATTAAAAAAATAAATAATAATGAAGCAAAAAAAAAAAACAAAACAAAACAAATGGCCTAATAAATAAATACATTCACATCATTTAAAAAAAAAAAAAAATACAACCTTCTCAGGTTATGATTATCAAACAAATCATTTTCGCATAAAAAATAAAAAAAATTATTAAAAGTTGCTTAATGGCGTTGCTGCTAGTGATCTATAAAATACATATCATTTTATATCAAAAGGCCAGCAAAATTGTCAAATTTTATACTCGATTGTATTTTATTATATTGTTTTTCGCCCATCGCTGGGAGGCAGGCAACGGTTTTCCTTTACCGTCTGGTGCGCATGCAAGGGCAAACGATATCTACCACAATGATAGTGGAGGGGGAAGAACCTCCCTCCAGCCTTTTATCTATCACATATAATCTCTCTTTTTAATTGGATGAAACTATTTTGTAAAGTGAAATCTGTTTTAGAGTGGAAATAAGATTTTAACTTTTTTAGATAAACGGTATTCTTTTTCTTTTGAACAACTTGTACGAGATAAAGTGGGAATAGGCTCCCCTCCACTATCAAGATATTGTTGGTTCTCTTTACCGCGTGCGCGTTTAAACCGCTTTAAGGTGTGCGTCTCGAAAAGCCGTTAGAAGACGATTGACTACCGAGTTACTCTAGGCGGCAAGAGATGGCGTTAGTTTTTCCCATAGGAATACAAGGGATTTATTCCATTTCATTTGAAAGATTCCAGCTAATTAATTAAGCCTACAAAATTAATTATTTTAAACACAGTGATTACTAATTTAATTATCTATAAGATATAGAGCGGATTTTTTAAAAATATCTTTTATTTAATGCGATTAATCTAAAAAAAAAAAAATGTATTTTTTCAAAAATGAAAAAAAGGGCTTCTATAAGTTGTAAATATTTTAAATAGCTTTAATTTAAAAAAAAATTGATGTCGATAGCTTCAAAATTGTGGCCGCTGGAATCTCCCAAAATTAGCACCCCGAGACGCGCACCTTAACGCTAATAGACTGTTGGCTGTCTCCCTACGATGCGTTGCCCAAAATCCATTTGTCTAATTAATATTCCTGAAGGAAATATTTGTTTACATCTTTTTATTTTGAATTTATCCAAAAATGTATTTTAAATCGAGTATAAAATTAAAAACAAATGAAGCGGGCAGAGTGATAAATAAATTTTGCGTTATATATTTAATCATATATATATATATATATTTAAAAATCGCAAAACTAAAATAAATCAATGACCAAAGTTTTTGTATATTATGTAAATGTAAATAGAAAAAAAAAAAGGATTCATATATTAAAATTGTTTTTGATTTGTTCCAGAGGATTTAAGGTCTCTCTCTCTATCTCACTTACTCTCTCTCTCTCTCTCTCTCTTTTTAAAAATATCCGGGAAAAATAAAATAAAAAAAAAAAAATATTGTTAACATTTTTTCAAATATAAATTTTGTGATATTGTTAAACAAAAATAAAATTGAAAATATATAAAGAATATTTAAAAAAAAAAATGATTGTTAACTTAAAAATTTGGCCAAATTATTTCACCATATATTGGTTATAAAAAAAAAAAAATTGAAAAAATACAAAAAACACAAAAAAAAAAATATAACAAAAAGTGATAAGTATCAAATATTTTTATTTCTCTTTTTGTAGGCAAATACATAAATAATATTAAATAATTCCGCGCATTTTAAAATATATATAAGGGGCTTTTTTATTAAATTAATAATACTAATAATAATAAAATATTTTAAAAAAAGGGATAATGCAAAAAAAAAAATAAATAAAGAAATTCTAATAATTGTACAAGTGGTGTCATTTTGTGAGCTGATATTAAATTTATGTCACAAACTTGTGAGTGTTATTTATTTTTTTTATTTAGCACTCAGGGGCTCACTTCTTGTGAGTACGTGGATGGCGACCACGAGTTACCCTAGCTACTGACTGACTTTACTTCCTTTTCCTTAGTGTCAGTCTTTTCCCTTCTTTCTTCAGACCAGTGGTTCTCAAACTGTACTTTCTTAAAAAAAAAAATGGAATTTTCAACCCTCGCTACAATCAAGTGTAAAAAGAGAGGAACTCTTCAATGCATTGATGAAAAAATGAGAGTTTGCTCTCAAACATAAGACCAAACATTGAAGAAATCGCAAGCTCCCAATGCAACATATACACGGAACACAAGAGAGGATCCCATGCTGTTCAGATCACGACTAACAGAACTAGTCAATTGCAATCTTCCTTTATCCCCATGACCCCCCGATTGGAACAAGCTCCCTGCGTCTATCTTCCCCAAAACCTACAATATTCAGACTTTCAAGTCTAATCTCAACAGGCATCTTCTCAGTTCCCGCAGTTGAGTTCCCCTTTTATGCGTATTTATTTTTTTTTTAACTATATTCTTCCTGGCTGCATGTGACCACTGGTATAGGTTTTCGGACCTTATGCACCCATTCCAAAATAAAAAAATAAATAGGCCTAGTAGTCATATTTTGTATATAATAGGTAAAGCTAGGCTCTTAGCAATGGGAAAATAACTTTTTAGAGTGTTTTCTCCGAATATTTCGAAGGCATTTAATAACACTTCTTCATCAGCGGCTCACTCTAAGACGTTTCGCTCCGAAATCTCAACTTGTATGTCGCATTAGAGTGAGCCGCTGATGAAGAAGTGCTATTAAATGCCTCCGAAATATTCGGAGAAAACACTCTAAAAAGTTATTTTCCCATTGCCAAAAGCCTAGCCTTACCTATTATCATCATATTACTTGGCACGCCACATCCTTTTGTATATATTTTGTATAGAGCGTTTAAACAAATATATCACCTGTTGAGAATCATAGTGGCGAAAATCCGAAAATTCAATTTTTGAGTTAAGACTATGAACTTCTCTTTTGAGTGGCAAAGTGGCGAAAATATATTTCAATTCTTTGCTATTGATTCTGGCCTATTCATTTGTTGCCCGGCTATTTAAATGTATATGTTTATAAAACTCTCAAACGCCTTTTCTTGAATTGTTGGACTTTCGCCACTTTGATTCTCAGCAAGCGATATGTAGTATTGGAAGTGCGCCCAGCAGGGCCGGAACTACGAGATTTTTTAGGGGGGGCAAAATTTAATTTGCCGCCCACTCCTTAAAATTTTCTTTACAAAATTCATATCATTTTACCTTTTTTTGGTAAATCTTTCTTTAATTGCCGCCCCCCTGATATCTGACGCCCGGGGCACACGCACCCACTGCCCACGCCCCCTAGATCCGGCCCTGGCGCCCAGACCGTATAAAGTTTGAGAACCACTGCTTCAGACCATGCGTCTTCTTCTCTCATTCTCAACATCCTTATTTAAAATATCTGACCTTTCATAAATATAAGCTAAGTAAGAAAAACAGAAGGAGCAAGTGCAGCCAAAAATAAATTCTCCGATTTATTATAATTCAACGAGACGTTTCGGGCGAATTTTATTTACCCATCTTCAGTCTTTCAAAATTGTTAAAGTGCAAAAGTTGGCTCACCTGCTCCTTCTCCTGTTTATAGAAAACAGCCATTGACTTCATCAATAATTAAATTTTATTTACATGCAATACATTTATCATTTTCGGGTAAATGATAATAAAAAAAAAAAAATGATATCCGTTTCATCTTGTAAAATCAAAACAATATCGGCGAGTTTATACATTAAATTATATAGAAATTTTACTTTCTTCTTCTTTACCTATTTTATGATAAATTTTAACGATGAGGAGTCTTTTAATTTAGAAGCAGAGCTTGAAAATGGTTTGATATCATGGATGACTTAGAATAGATAAGAGAAAAATTAAGTTTCATAGCGTAGATGTTACCTACCTTTATATTCTAAAATATCTAGTCGTGGTTCAGGTCCCAAAGGCTGGCAGAGGGAGGGGGCGGGTGCAAAATTCTTTCCCCCCCCTGGATACGTCTATGAAGCAATATTCGTTTTCTTATATTACATAATTTTGCTTATTTATAATACCATTTAATCTTTTAACAGGATGAAAAAACAAGAGTCCATAAATTGAAAATGAATTTTATTTATTAAGGATAACAACTGTGAAATCTTCAAACATAAAAAAAAATCAAAAATGGAGAGAAAATTTCGAGATATCCGAAAAATTGGGAAAGGATGATTTGGAGCTGGTGGATTCTTCAAGGGAGTTTGATTTGTGTACTGTACAAACATACTGACTATGGTGAGCTCACTTTTATTTATTATTCCATAAAAATTAAGTGTACCTAATAACAAATTGGACGATGTTATGCACGAAGGAACCAAGCGCCATTAACCTAAATCTGAGATAGGGGCATTTCAATATAAACAAAACAAATGGCAGTGCCGGAACTAGGATTTGTTAGGGAGGACAAAATTTAATTTATCGCCCCCCTCAAAATTTTTTATACATTTTACTCAAATCACGGCTTTCTTTCTTTAATTGCCGCCCCCGGCACAGCCCCCCCAGATCCAGCCCTGTAAATGGCATTGAATTTTTTTTCTTGTTTCATGCAAAAAAATGCACAGAGTAATAATGTTGTGATTTAAATAAAGAGGTAGATCTTTTTCCCTACAAAATGGCGGTCTTATCTCAATTTCGATCCTAATGGCGCTTGGTTCCTTTATGCATAACATCGTCCAATTGTAAGTTTTTCTATATCTTTTATTTATTTACAAATTTATATTTAATTCTTTAATACTAGTTAACAAGACACCATTACTTCAGAATTGTACAAACTTTTGCCTTTGGAGTGATTTTATATGTAGGATCTTAGGGAGCGTACAAGTAGGGCCTATTACGTAACGCAATTCGGGGGGAGTGGGGTCTCGTAAAACGTTACCATGGTGGGAGGGGGGTTGAACAAGTACCTAACTGGTATTTTAGCGACTTTGGTACTTTGGAACAAAATTGTGACTTTTAGATAAAAAGGCACTTAGGTTAGTAGTCGGGGGGGTCAGAAAAGTTACGGGGCGCTACATGGGAGGAGGGGGGGGTTCAAAAATTGCGTTACGTAATACTTGTTAAAAATAAAAGTTTGCAAAGACCCTTCGACAATTCATTGCCAATGGAGAATTTGAAGTTTTTTCAAAGGATTCTCTAAATATTCATCAATCTACTGCCATTTGAGGAAACTGAAGAGTAGGATGTTGTCTTAAGGCTACTACTAAGAGAGATAAAGAAAGATAATAAAACTATTTTAGTTGAAATTCATCTTTATCCATTCATACCAGATTAGATTAAAATATAAATAAAATAACAAATAAAAGGATGGAAATTTCGAAGGAAATAGAAAACTCTTTAATTAAAAATATTTCGACATAAATAAGAGCAAATTCAATACAAAAATATGGGTGGACCCATGCCAAACTAATAATCAGAGTGGGACCAGGGATGCAGCAGTAATTTGGAGTAAATAGAAATAGATTAGCTATATAAATAAACAACAAAGAAAGAAGATTAATGAATGAATTTATTTCTCATTGCCTAGATTTCCTAATAACCCCCCCCCCTACCCCAAACTGGGTATAAAGATAAATTAAACTATTTGTGAATTAATGCGAAATAGATGAATTATTTAAATTAAACTTTACATTATTAATTTAAATTAATAAAATGTTTTGGGTCTAATTTATATGTATTTTATTATTTCCAGTTGTCAAAAAAAAGGCAGATTATCCTCTTCAAATGGTCGACGAAGTTAGCCGCTGAAGAGTCGAAAATATAAAATTTTCCGGCATTTTATTGGACATTATCTAGACAGTGATAGAAATGAGGTAGAGGAAGCAGCTTTTGTCATTTGCAATTTAAGAGAAATTCAGAAAACGGCGCGACTCTACCATATGTTGGATTATATATTTTTCTTCAATTAAGTAAGTATAAATAAATCACATTAAGAATTTACCTGTTTGTTTTGGTGTGATAGAAGAAAAAAAAATTTTTATACTATAAATATTATTGTAGGATTAGTTGCAAAATCTTTTTTTTTTACTTTCTCTTAGCTATATTTATATATTAATATATTATATCTATATATTAATATACATTTACATAGAGAGAAAGTATCAGATTCATGTCAACAATTTGATGTCTAGATTTTGATGAATAAAAAAAAATTAGGTGTTGGCTGTGTCTTCTACACAGCCGGTGGCTTTTTAACGTGACAACGTCTTTTGCTTGATTTCAAAAAAAATTTTTTTTTTTTACCTTGTAATATGGTCCACCACAGATGTGTCGGCCAAATAAATTGAATAACCATTTTTTTTATAAATGTGTTATTATTAAATGAATTAAGAGTCAATATTTTGGAAAATATAAATCATCCAAATAATTTCTAATTTATATAAAATTTATTAAAGTGAAAAATATTGATATTAAAATAAAATATAATATAATTTAATTGAAAGAGAAGAGTGGGGATTGAAGGAGGGAGAGAGGTGGAGGAGAGGGTAGGAAGCCAAGAGCAGAGACGCCTGGGAGCTCGAGAAAGAAGGGTTGAAGCTGAAGAAGTGCGACATTTTTCTTGTTTTGCCCGACCCCTGTTACACTTGGATGGTCCATTTCATGCTAATCAGCTCATTTTTGTTCATCTTCTGCGGATGCAGCGAACTGGAAGACAGCTAAGTTTCCATCATCTTTCTAATCCCTTCCTCATTGATAGTGCAGTGATAGTAGCTAGCTACTTTTAATAATAGGCCTACGACGTTAATAATACTACTTTGATAATATACTATTAGTAATTAAATTTCAAAAAAGCGCTAAAAAAAACTCTTAAAAACTATTGCAATATAAAATAATAAATATTTACAAAAATACAACTAGAAACATTTTAAATAATAATTAATGGTGATTGATAATCATAAAAGAGATCTCAAGTTAATTAATTTAAACCCAATATAAAATAAGTCCATTTGTATTGGAAAATTATAAAATTTAGTTTTTAAGTTGGTTTGAATCCTATTCCTATTACCTTTCATTTTCTTTAAAAATTTACTTAATTATCTTCAATTAAATAAGCCGAAGCAGATAGACTCTATTTTCTACAATAATAAATCTTGACTTATAAAAAATTCATTCAACGCTCTTTTTTTTTTTGCCCCAAATTATCATCAATTAGTTTTTTAAGTTCTCTCTTTCAGGGGCCAAGTTTCCTCGATTATCGAGAAGTACGTTTATCTTGGGTAATAATAAAAAACTATTGTATTACCATTTAAACGTAACATGGCTGGAGGAATGCTGGGATCGGTTAACCCTCCCCGGTCAGCATAAATAGATATTTTAATAAATAAATTTTAAGCCCTAATTAAATTTTCTAAAATTATTTTTTACCAATGTCCATGTTAAACGTAATATGGATGGAAAATCGCTGAGATTTTGTATTCCCCAAAACTTTCAGCAGTCAGAAATCATTAATGCCCTTTGGTAATTAGAGTAATTACTTGCGAATTTAAGCCACAGAAATTTTTTTTTGATTTGCTATTAATGCTTTTATGGGACAACGCGCCGCGAATTTTATAGTTATAATATTAAAATTGTTTTTTTTGTGAGTAAATTTGACCGTAGTATAATTAAAGATTAAATCTGATATTCAATTTGAATAAATTAATTTAAAGTAATCAAATAAAATTGTTGGAATAAATATTTGAGAAACTAGTCTGAATGCTTTACCAATCAGCCGGAGACGTTTCGGTTTTTTTTCTATAAAAAATCCCCTCTCTCTTTTCTAAAATACACATATAAATATAAAAACTGTTGATATTTTTCATAAAAATAATATATTATTTTTTTACAATTATAATATTTATGCTCAGAGTTGGTCGGGTGATAATTCAAAAAAATTTTAAAAATAAATAATAAAATTTTGTAAAATAAAATTTGCCATTGAAATTAAAATTAGGTCAAAATATTATTTGAATTAAAATAAAAAAAAAAAAAAATATATATCTATAAATAAATAAATCAAAATAAAAACACGTGAGTTTGACAGCTGTCAAAGTACAACGTCAAAGTATATATTAATATAGAGGTGTAAGCTAATAAATAAAAAAAATGTTACCCACTCACTGTTATAATTTACGAAGTACAGTCCAGGACCATCCTGAGGCACAGGGAGAGACAGTAGGTCAGGATGGCAACACGACAGACCGAGGCTCGGGATTTGTGAAAAGAGAGGTTTTGACAAGCGGGGAGTGCGTCCCCGGGCAACAAGAAGCCTTGCAGGCTGATGTTAATAACGCGGGGGTGTCCGAAAGTCAAGAATCGTCATTGACCATGTCGGTATCGGGAACTCCAATTAATTATGTAGAACAAGGAGGGCAATCTATATTAGGGCAAGAGGAGAAAGAGGCGCGAGATTTAACTCTTAATTCCACAACGGTAAATGTACAAACCGAATTAAATACAAAAGTTGATCAGGTAAAAAATTATAATGAAACTAACGAGCTAAAGCAAATGATGCAAAAGCTCTTTGGGAAAATGGAGTCATTTGAGCAGAAAGTAGATGAAAAGTTTACCCAAGTGATAGGAAACATTAACCGAGTGGAGGATAATCTGGAGAAGATGGGTGGCCGGGTAACAGGACTGGAGCAGGCCTTAGTGCAATTTAATATGGAGGGCAAACAGAGGACTGAAGAGTTGGATAAAAAAATCCAAGGGGTGGCACAACAAATGAAGTTGGAATTAAAAGGAGCTAATAACAAAATAAAGATAAATTCTAGTCGAATTGAGCAGATAGAGATTAATGTAATGGACGCTCAGGAAAAGCTAGCAACACAGGAAATTTTTATTCAAAAGATTCCTATGATAGAAAATACAATTAATTGTTTACCTGATTTAGAAAATAAATTACCCAATTTAGAAAGACATGTAATGAGTTTGGAACAACAAATTCCAGAAGTTGAAAAACAAATAAATAATTTTAATAAAATATCAATTAAATCAAAAGGTAGCCCCGATTATGAACCACCTGCGGTGGCCCTAGGTAATAATATGGACCCAGAGAAAGTGGCGAAGAGCGTAGAAATAAAATCAAATAAAATAAGCGAAACCGAGGAATTACTCGAACAAGTTAAAATAAGTTGTGAAAACGTACCAAAATTTGCCGGGTTAAATATGTTTCAGGATATTAATCCTAAACAAGTTTTAATTGCCTTTCAAGGATATTTAAAAAATTACAAGATGTCTCCACAATGGGTGAAAGAGGCATTTGTACGATATTTAGAGGGGAAGGCCAAGTATTGGGCACAGTCGCGACTATATTCTACTGAAAATGTCGAAACGTTTCTCCAAGAGTTTGAACGCGAGTTGTGGGGTCCCAATGCCCAGAGCAAATTCAT
>JAKCPI010021174.1:0-24451 GCA_023213315.1 Euborellia annulipes
CAACTGAATCCTCCTCCTCTTTTTCCCACTTAACAACAACAACACAACAACAACAAATTGTTGTTTCGGTAAAAACAAAACACAAAAAAACTCAAAGAGCCATTTTATTTTCGGATTATTAGTATGGATTTCGAAAATAAATATAAATGGTGTTGGATTAAGGATATACACTACTTTCTCTTGGAAATAAATAAAAATAATTATAATAAAATCTGGAGTTGGATGAAGAACATCACACTACATTCTCTTACCTATGCTGGCATAACGTGTGAAATATTTTTTTTTCTTTCCGTCAATCAGAATATCTGATTAATAAAAAAAATAATATATTATTAATAACACCGGATTAAAGTATTTTTTTGTTAGTTAATAATTAAAAATTTTTATTAAAATTTGATCCACTTTCATTGGGTGAACAAAAAATTTTTAAATTCAAATTATTTAATTTTAGACACCGTAATTGAAGAATTAAAAAAAAAACCGTACGGTACGACCACTATTATAAATTTCTCTATACACTGAAAAAAACCCCATAAAAATCCGTCAAATAGTTTCAGAGTTAATGCTAATTAAAAATTGGGAAAAAAATTAAATCTCACAATTATTTTTCTATAATTAATCATATATATTAATTAAATTACAATTTTTTTTTTCTCGAATAAATATTTCCATATTTAAACAATAAATATTTTTTGCGATTGTTATAAAAAGCGATTAATCATTCGCCAAGCAACCACCAGAGAGAGACACTTAAATTACGATACGAGGACTTTCATCAGTTTGTATCCCTTCCTTGACAGATGTCAATTAATCGTAAATAAATCACTTATACTCAGATAAATCATCTAAAAAAAAAAAAGAAAAGAATAGAACATTACTCTTAAAGATTCATGGCGAAGGGATCCAAAGGATAATTCAAACAGGAGTCACTAAAATTATCACTAACAAAATGAAAGGAAAAAAAAATTATTAAATTTAATTAATTTAAATTTAATTGTTAATATATTATTGTTAAATTATTAATTCAATTAATTAAATATATTCTGTGTGTATTGTTGCGATGTTATTAATAATAAAAAAAAAGATGGCGGACGACGCTTTCCCACCTCAATCCATAAATATAGTTTTTAAAATACTTGCGATAAATTAAAATACAAGTGTTATATATCATTTTAATCAAAAAAATGGCATCTTTTAGAATATATATTAAACAATATAAGTTGTCTCATGAAAGAAAAATATTTTTCGCATTTTTTTTTTGCGGTAATACTTTTCAGGTCTTGATATTTATTTATGAGTGAAGATGTACAAAATGAATAATAATAATGTTATCGTGTTATATTGTATTACAACTAAATTAAATAGATTCTATAAACATTAAATTCACTTGAATAGCATAAATTAACTAATTTAAATTGAGAAAATTTTTTTAAATTATTATAATTATAAATTTAATTGATAATAAAATATCGTATTATTGTTAGATTATTAAATCAATTAATTATCTTCATTGTTTATTGTTTATTAATTAAAAAAAAATGGAGGACGACACTCCCACCTCAACCCAAAAATACCTCTATTTAATCAATTCTAATAAATTTTAATACAAGTGTGGCATATCATTTTAATCAGAAAAATGGCAAGATTTAGAATATATAATAAAAAACATGTTATTTAATAAAAAAATATTTTCACAAATATAGAAAATTTTCAATTCTCATATCACCGAGAGCATAAAATTAATAAAAAAAAAAGAAATTATTAAAAGCCCATATTAAAGTGAATCATCAAGATAATAGCAAATTAATATCCACTGACGTCAGTTAAAACGATCAGCAGAGGCAAATTCTCTATTATAATCATTCACTTTGAAAATCAATTGGAGACTTAATGAAAAAATAAAAAAAAAAATAGACAACTAAATTGCAACACTTTCCGCTAATCACACAAAAAAATCTGAGTTTTTGGTTTCTTCTCTTAGTTGCTACTCCTCGGGTCCCTCGAGAGGCTACCGATCCAATTTCTTTTTTTTTTCACCCCCTGCTAATTGCAAATAAATTTCCCATTAGCAAAAGAATAACTTTATTATAATGCTTAGAGCACGAGAGAGAAGCTTATCCAATTATAAAGGCTTTTAAACTTTATAATAATTAGTTTTTCAACAAAATATGGATAGATTACTTTATTTCAATGAGGGGAATACTAAAGAAATCGAAAAATTTCGTTAAATATTAAATTTTGCTAAAATATCTCAGGATACAATTATTCTTTACTTCATTCTGAACTACTTTTGTTTGAATTGTTTTTTTATATCGCTTACCCTTTAGGAGATTAAGATGAATATATTTCTTTTAAATTAGCGCCCCCTGGCGGATTAATTTTCAACTAATTAAGAGAACTGTAAATGCAAAAATGTTTTCCTTAGCTAATTAAAAGAAAATATTTTTATTTTCTGAAAAATCACACAATCGATTTATAATAAATTCCTTAGGGGCTCAAATTACAAAAAAAATTAAAATCAAAATATCTTCTTAACTATTCACATTAGCTGAAATAATACCCCAATACAAAATTGTTCTGTTCATGTTTCTCTACAACTTTTGTTTGAAACATTTTTTTCTATCTCATCATTTAAAAAAAAAATATATATAGGTATAGTTTATTTTAAATTAGCGCCTCCTGACGGATTAATTTTTAACTAACTTATTATTAATTAAAAAAAGATAGAATTTTTTTTATTTAATTTTATTTGTCAAAATAGAATTTCAAAAGAAATTAGAATAAAATTTATTTTGGTCAAGAATTAAATATTTTTAAATTAAATATTTTTTAATTAAAACTCACTAACGATTTATAGTAAACTCCAAAGGGGTTAAAAACACAAAAATCAAAATATCTCCTAAACTATTCACATTAGCGAAATAATACTCTAATACAAAATTGTTCTGTTTTTAATTCTGAACAATTTTTATTTAAACAAAAATTTGATATTTCTAACCTAATTAGTTGTCATTAAAATTGAAGATGCAACATTTACATTATTAGGCTAATTCAGACTTAATCAAGTGTTTATATTTTTTTTTTTCGGTTGGTACTGGCAAGTGACGTGTATTGTATTTTTTTCCATTTACATATTTGATAACTTTTAATATTCTATAGAAAGCTTAATATAATAAATAATAATGTCATTCACAAAGTTTGCCCCAAACAGCCATATATCTTTTATACCATATTATATAGGAATAATCTCTTTAAAAAAAAGTTTGAATAGAAATTTTATAAAACTTTTAACGAATTATAAAATTATTTTATAATAATAGAATAACAATAATAAATTGATAATTAAATAATAAATAATAAAATACAATTAATTAATTTCTTTATTTATTGTTGTGATCTTATAAAAAAAAAAATGGCCGAACACGCTCCACCTCAAACAATAAAGAAGCTTTTTGAATAAATTACAATAAATTTCAATACAAGTGTCGTATATTATTTTAATCAGAAAAATGGCAAGATTGAGAAAATATCATAAAATATACATGTTATCTAAAAAAATAATCATCGTTACATCTCCTTGTGTGGATATCTCGATTTGAAAATCTATTAGAAAAACAAATTTTTATAATAATAGAAATAGTGTGTACAAATAAGGATGAATTTGCATTGAATGCCTCTTGCAGAATAAATAATAAATAAATGCCACCATTAAAATTGATTTAATTATTAGTTGTCTTGTCGGTCGGGCCGACTTTAATGTCCAGTTGAGTTATTGAGAAATAGAATATTAATTATTTTGAACAAAATTACTGCTTATTGGGGCAGACACAGAGTGAGAGAGAAAATATTATTTTTGAATTTTTTACGTCATATTGACGTCAGTCAATTTCGACCTCTTTAGATATTTTAATAAAATTATCGCAATTATAAAGAATCAGAAAAACATGATGTGTTTGTGTCACGCCTTTTTTCTAAAAAAATTTTTTAATTATAATTAATCTGTCAATTTAAAAGTGATGACGTAGGTTTATTTTTTTTTTTTAGAATAATTTAGTTAACAGATTATGGCGGATAGGAGATTTTAATTATTATTAATAGCATCAAATTTCTTAAGAATTGGTCAAGAGGGACCTGAGAAAAAGGTGAAAAATATTGTGAACATTTTGCCGCCAAATTTTAAAAATTACATTAACGATTTTTTTCTATTATCTCAAAATCCGTTTAAAAGAATTTTTTGAAATTTCATATTTAAATTAAAGAATTAAAGATAGATAAATTGTATATTTCAATTTTAATATAAATACTCAGTGAAGTGTTCTTTATTCATGGATTTTTTTAGTTTTTTCAGAATAATTCCGAAATCTATATTCTTAGAGAAAAGTTAACAATATAAAAAATATTCTAAATAAAATTTCAAATAATTTTTGTTATATACAGTTTTTCGAAAAAACAATCCGTTTGAGAGTTATTAAGAAATTTGATATAATCGAGCAACGCCATATTCTTTTTCTTAATTACATTTCTATTTCTAAAGATAAAAAAAATTGACCTTTTTTTATCCTTGTCATCACGTAGTTGGGATTTATTTCGTTCTTTTTCTAATTCAGAAAAATATAATAACATATCCAGATTTATTTTCTTTTGAATCTGTCCCCTGGACAAAAGCAAAACGGTCTCGGCTTAGAGCATTCAATCACTCTTTTTAACGATTTTTCGATGAAATATCAAAAATCAATTTCTTTTAACTTTATTTTACCTTTTGAAAGAGATTTCCCCCAGCGATAAGCTATTTGTTAAAATATTACAACTTTTAATTTGAAATATCTCCTTAAATATTAAATTTTTGATAGTAATACTGATAGATAATTATTCTCTTTAAAATTCTAAACAATTTTTACTTGAAAATTATTTTTATATCTCTTACCGTTAAAGAGATATAGAAGGATTTAATTGTTTTAGATTAGCGCCCTCTCACGGAGTAATTTTTAACTAATTATTAAAAAATTAATTAAAAAAACGTAATTTCAATCGTGACGTGACCCGAAATTAGAATAAAATTTATTTTTTTAAATAAATAAAATTAAAAATATTTTAAATATTCCCAATTAATAGCTTGGGGGGGGGGGGGCAACGATTTATAGCAAACTCCAAAGGGATTAAAAACATAAAAGTCTAAATATCTTCTAAACTATCAACTTTACCGAAATTCTACCCAAATACAAAATTGTTCTATTTTTTATTTTAAACAACTTTTGTTTGAACATTTTTTTGATATCTCTTATTTTTCTCTTGTTATTAAAGGAAGTTTTTTTTTTATATTTAATCTCATCTGATTATCGCCACTTTAAAAGCAAATTGTTGTTAATTAAACGAGATTCGGGAGCCCGTCTTCGTTTTTTGTCCATAAAATAGCAAAATGATTGTCATTTCATGGCTGGTTGAAGATGAATAAAAAATTGACTTTGAATGTCTGCTCGAATCGAATCAGAGAGAGAGAAAGAGAGATGATTAATTCACCTGTTGACAAAAATGTCTTCGTTTCAAAAATATCAACTTTTTTTTATTATTATTACAAATTACAAAAATTGAATGAAATGAATTCATATTTTAACAATTAATTATTAATAATTAACGAGATTTAATTAAATAGTGATGATAATTATATATTTATTTAATTTTAATTAATTATATTCTTTGTTTATTGTTGTTATTTTATTTAAAAAAAAAAGAAAATGGCGGACTGACGCTCTCACCTCAAACCTAAAAGACATTTTTTAAACTAATTACGACAAATTAGTATACAAGTCTTATATATCATTTTAATCAGAAAAATGGCAAGATTTAGAATATGTATTAAAATAATATATACTGTATGATTCGTAATAAAAATAGATTACGTCTTGTCTTTTTAGAATTTTTATTAAATTACCGTTAAAGGGATGTCGTCACACACTTTCTTTGTGAATAGAAAAACAAATTTTTATATTAATACAAAAAGATTACAAATAATAATTAATTTTTTATTTATATATTTATTATTACTTAGGGCCCCTTCTATTTCTCATTAATTATTTAAATTTTCTTTTTGTTTGATGAATGAATATATAGATAGCTATTTATAGTCTAAAATACATAAAACAAAATTTTTACAAATAGTCTCTATTTATTTTTTTTAAGATAATTTTGGGTTGTCTACTTTATTTTTGTATCGAATAAAAGAGAGAAATTTTTAAACTTGCTTTTTTTTAAACAATTAACGAAAGGAAGGAATGAGGGCACAAATGAAATAAAAGTCGATTGAAAAAATAAAGCATCTTAACTGTTGACTGCTTTATGAGCATTCCCTCTGTGTGTGGAGAAAAAAATGAATCAAAGTTTTTTAAAAGCTCGAAATATCTCGTTTATTTATTTGTTCTCACTGTTACGTAGCGAGAATCTGACATGGAGGCTATTCTCTAACTTTTGCTCTCTCATTTAAAGGGGAAAGTATTACAAAACAAATTGGATGTTTCTGTAAAGGGATGAGATTTTATATAAAAAATAAACTTTCTTTAATAAGAAGAGAAAAAATAGAGAAATCAAAAAAAAATATTCAAATAAAAGTTGTTTAAAATAACAAGAAGAACAATTTTATATTTGGGTAAAATTTTGTTAAAGTTGATAATTTAGGAGATATTTCGATTCTTGTTTTTTTAACCCCATTGGAGTTTGCTATAAATTGTTAACGAGTTTTAATTGGAAAATTAAAAATTTTTAATTTTATTTATTTAACATAATCAATAAATAATAATCATTATTAATAATTAATTGTTAAATTGTGACGTTTAGTCATTTCTTTCGATTTTAAACAATACTTGTTTTTGTAATATTAAAAACTCTGCAATTATCAATATATAAATTGAAAATTCATCGTCATTTATAACCTTTTTTTATTAATACAATATAAAAATTTGTTTTTCTATTCATAAAGAAAAATTTGTACAGAAAAACATGCGATGACCTCCCTTTAACGATAATTTAATGAAATTTGATGAAATTTCTGAAAAGACAAAACGGAATCTATTTTTATTACAGATCATATATATTATTTTAATACATATTCTAAATCTTGCCATTTTTCTGATTAAAATGATATATAACACTTGTATACTAATTTGTCATTATTAGTTTAAAAAATGTCTTTTTGGTTTGAGGTGAGAGCGTCAGTCCTCCATTTTCTTTTATTTTTTAATAAAATAACAACAATAAACAAAAAATATAATAAATTAAAATTAATTAAATAAATAAAATTCATTATTATCTAATTAAATCTCGTTAATTATTAATAATTAATTGTTAAAATGTAAATTCATTTCATTCAATATTTGTAATTTGTAATAATAATAATAAAAGTTGAAATTTTTGAAACGATGACATTTTTGTCAAAAAACCTTTAATAACCAGAGAAAAAATAAGAGATATCAAAAAAATGTTCAAACAAAAGTTGTTTAAAATAAAAAAGAGAACAATTTTGTATTTGGGTAGAATTTCGCTAAAGTTGATAGTTTAGAAGATATTTAGACTTTTATGTTTTTAACCCCTTTGGAGTTTTGCTATAAATCGTTAGCGAGTTTTAATTAGAAAATTAAAATATTTTCAATTTTATTTATTTAAAAAATAAATTTTATTCTAATTTCGGGTCACGTTTGATTGAAATTACATTTTTAAATTATTTAGTAATTAGTTAAAAATTAATCCGTGAGGGGGCGCTAATCTAAAACAATTAAACCCTTCTATATCTCTTTAAGGGTGGGAGATATAAAAAAAGTTTTCAAACAAAAGTTGTTTAGAATTTTAAATAGAACAATTATCTATCAGTATTGTTATCAAAAATCCAATAGTTAAGGAGAAATTTCAAATTAAAAGTTGAAACATCTTATCAAATAGAATATCGTTGAGGGAAATCTCTGTTAAAAGGTAAAATAAAGTTAAAAGAAATTGATTTTTGATATTTCATCGATAAATCGCCAATACGTGAGATTTATTTTACAATTAAAAAGAAGTGAAACTTTTATATGAAATGAGAAAAAGCTCCTTTTCCTAGTGACGTCATTGCACAAAAAATTCATCTATCAGAAAGGGTTTTCTGAAACAATTTTTTTTCTTAAATAATTATATACACTTATGTGAAAAATAGTAATTAAGCGGCGCCCCCCTCTTGGAGACACGCCACGAGCAGGTTTGAACGTCTTTCGTCATCCCAGGTGACCAGTGGCATGACTCATGAATTAATCAGGCCATTTAAATGAAATGGAGATTAGAAAAAAAAAATAAGAATTTCTTCTTCTTGAGAATCATAAAAATCTGGTGTGAGTGAGCACACAACTTTCTCTTACCTTCGGCAAATGAAAGTTGTGCTCTGTGCTTGTCACACCAGGTTTTTTGTGTCGTGATATATTTATTTTCCGCCGATATAGATGTAAAATTTATAACCATGGGAAAATATATTTTTTATACCAAGAAGTGAAAGAGTAAAGTATGCCTCAAAAGATTTCAAGGTCAAAATGAGAAAATACATTTTAAAGAGAATGTAAAAAATAATTGATTTTTGAATTTTAATCGAAATCTTTGGAGCGGATTTTGAGAAAATCGAAAAAAAAAACTGAAAAAGTTCATTAGTAAAGTTTTAGTACTCTTTGGTCGATTTTGTTCAAAAGCTTCGTGTCACGTCCCAGGAGGGTGCCTAACTTAAATATAAAATTTCAACCTCCTAAGTCTTTCCGTTCTTGAGATATTTTGTTCTCATACAGACCCACTCAAAACTCAAAATTTTGAAGAGAATGTAATAAAAAGTAAAGAACTTTTCAAATCGGTTGACTATTAGTGATTTAAAATTAATTGAAAAACATTTATGGACTCAACTATGTGCGATAGTTGCACAGATATATATGAATTTATATACGATCTACATCTCCTAGAATTGGTTTATGACAAAGAGATTAAATTAATTGATCACTTATTTTTCTTAATTAAATATATTGTTGTGGCCAATGGGAATTTTGCATCCACTGGGTGGAAGTTTATACTGCCTACGGCAAGTAAGGTATCCGTCACAACTATCTATATAGTGAAGCTGAGACCTATTTGTATCTAATAAATAAGTCCCCACCTTCTTGAGGAATTAAATAAAAACTATAATAAATAATAAACAAATGTCTGAAAAAAGATAAAATTAAAACGGGGTCACCAATTAAAACAAAGTTTTAACAAAAGAAAAATAACAACGATTTATTGGGGTGTCATTATGGGGCACACAAAGGGGGGTGTCTCTCCAAATAGCACTTTCCAACACAACTAAAGTACAAATAAATAGGGAAACTTAGGTGTAAAAATATGAAAATGAAACAAAATAATAGAGCACATGCAAAAATAAAATAATAAAATATTATAAACAAAAAGTAAAAGTGAAAATAGATTATTTGGAATTCCAAAATTAAATTAAATTAAATTATTCAAATTAATTAAATTATATAAAGAGAATATTGGAACCAAATTAAATTTTAAGACAAAATATAAAGGAAAATAACCATAAAGGCAAATAGGTCAAAAATGAACCTTAGTGAAATAAGGGTCATTCAATGACACTTATTTTACTAAATTATTTGACTAAATTATTAAAAATGAATGTTCAGAATCCAAAAATCAGTATTAAGATAAAGAAAAAGATGGATAAAATCAAATGTCACTTATCGGACAAGGGATGTCGAAATGTTGAACAGCGTGCAGCCGAATGTCCCCAAAACAAAGGAAAATGGCGGCCTGATGTCTCCCAAGACAAAGAAATTGGCTTTCTCCAGTCGGCAGCAGAGTTGAACAAAGAGTTCATATGATTGCCAGGTGGCGAATGTTGGTTGATCAAACAGATCAGAATTATAATATAAATTATAATTTTATTTCTCTCTCTCCGATTAATTAATAGTGACTACTTAGTCAATGTGGTATTGTTTATATTAAAGTTATAAACAATAGAGATTTAAATTAGCAAATTAATCGCCAATTAACAAGGAGTCCAAAAGAACTCTCTAGTTTCGTGAACAAACGAAACCAGCTAAAATGTTTGTCAAAAGGGCAAACAAAGAGAGAGAGAGAGAGAGTCGGTGTCTTCTCAAGTAGTTACAAAGACAGAGGCTGGACTCCAACTGACTGCTGACCGGCTTCGCCCGAAGGGCTTCGTTCGAGACTCCTTTGTCCTGGGCTGAGGCCATAAAACTCGCAATTTTTATGGACAGTATACGCCATCTGTTAGGGACTTGCCTTACACTTTGCAATTGGCTTCAAATTTGAAATGTTTGAAATTATTATTAATATTGGCTGCAACATATTATTAATAATTAAATCACGCAATTAAATTTATTTTAAAAGATTTATAAATAAAATTTTAATTAGCTAATTTCAAAAGTTTTTTTTTTATTTTATGATCTCCCCAAATTATTTTAGATAAATTTCAACAGAATTATTTTTTAAAAACAATCGATTTTATTAAAATCGTTATTCATAGCATTTTAATAATATCGCCCATGAGCCGTGGCTCAGAGAGAAGACACTAGCCTCTCGCCCGGAGTCCCGGGTTCGCTTCCCGTCCCAAGCGACAAAAATTTAGTTCATTTGATTTGACTACAAATCATTTGAAATAATTAGGGATGGGGTCTAAATGGCCTTAGGTGCCGAAAAAGACTTAGAAAAAAAAAAACTAGAAAAAATTATATCAATTTCCAATATTGAATTTGTAATATCCCTTTTCCAACTTATAAGCTAGGAGCTTTCATTTCTCTACTCACTAAATTTATGCTTTTTTTTATCACTAAAAAATTTCCACTTTATTTTAGAATTAATTTTCTCTTTGAATATTCAACATTTAGTTTGATTCTATCATTTGTGTATTTTACATTTTTCTATTCTCTTTTTATATTTAATTGATTCAATTAAAAAAATCTGGTGTGACTGGCGCACAGCACACAACTTTCTCTTACCTTCGGTAATCGAAAGTTGTGTACTGTGCTTGTCACACCAGATTTTTTGTGTCGACATGTATTTAGTTTCCGACAGAGGGTACATTTGAATTCAAGATGTAAAATTAGTTGGAAAAAATATTTTATAACCATTTCTCCTATCTTTTCTATGAAGTACAAGAGTAAAGTGGTCTTCAGAAGATTTCAATCACAAAATGAGAATATACATTTTAAAGAGTATCTAAAAAATAATTGATTTTTGAATTAAAAAAAAAAATCGTTGCAACGATTTTTTTTTAAATTCCAACGTTGCAACGCTCCAACGCGTTGGAGCAATTTTTGAGAAAATCGAAAAAAACTGAAAAATACATCAGTAAAGTACTAGTACTCTTTGGCCGATTTTGTTCAAAAGCTTCGTGTCACGTCCCATGGGGGTGCCTAACTTAAATATAAAATTTCAACCTTCTAGCTCTTTTCGTTCTTGAGATATTTTGTTCACAGACACACACAGACAGACAGACCATGTCGCGAAAACCACTTTTTTGGATTCAGGGGACCTCAAAACGTGTAGATCCATCAAAATCTCGACATCGAATTTTTGACATGAATCCAATACTTTCTCTCTCTATATATATTACATATATACAGAGGTAAGAGAAAGTAAAAGAGTTGAGATTTTTGCTTCCGAGTGACGCTAACGCCATCTATTGGCAGCTTTCTGAATTAACAGCGAAAACATTGAATGAATTGATAAGGAGGAATTATTCTTTGCCCCCTGGACGGATTGTCATGAAATTTGCTCCAGACCTAGAGGATATTGCCCTAATTATTATAACTGAGTTTCAAAAGATTAGATCTAGAGGAAGCTGAAAAAAGCGTTGATTCGCGTTAATAATAAAGTGTTCATTTTTACCGCTCTTTGCGGGATGATCAACTTCTCGCTTTAATAGCTTCTTACACTCTCTTAGGACATCAAATTTCACGAATTTCATTCTAATCCGGTTGGATAGTTCTAGAGATATTAATTAAAAAACTAAATAGCTCCTTTTTGTAATGTATGTACTCCGTAATATAATTTTAAATAAAACTAATAATTTTTTGGCCAATCTATTATATAATAATTGCGGAGTGTCCGTCTGTCTATCCGTCTGTCTGTCCGTCTGTCACGCTCTGTTTGACCAACTTCCCATTGGAATTTTGAAACGAAATTTTGCAGTCTTATAGAGGACGTTATAGAGAGTCCCGGAAAAATACTCGGGTCCCGAAATTCCTATAACTTTTTGAGTTATTAATTCTTAAAGTTACGATTTCTCCCATAGGAAATGTATAGAGAAATATTTAAGTATTCTTTGCAGTTGTGTATTCTATGAAGGTAAACAAATCCTCAAGCAGGCACTGGATTGGAATACTTAGTTGTTAGTAATAATAATTTTCTTTTCATGCCGGCGGGCCTGGCAAGAAGAAAGAACAACAGCCACCAAGATCAATGTTGTTAAGCAACGCCAAGTAGTACTGAAAATCGGGATAGGTGGCCCCCGAAAAACAAGACCATTGAACGCCCGCCGGAAGCCATCGATACTGTATAATATAAATAATAAATAAATTTATAAGAGTCAAATGGCCTCAGCAGCCGAAATGACTTAAAAAAAAAAAAATTTTCTTTTCATAATTAAGAAAAGGCGAGGGTCCGCCGCAGGCGGGCCCGAGCCAGCTGACGGGGGTCCAGGGGGGCGTAGCCCCCCTGCTAGAAGCGAAGCCCGCCGAAGGCGGGCGGCGCGGCTAGTCTATATATATAATTCGCTAATGTCCGTCTGTCTGTCACGCTCTACTTGGACAACTTCCCGTTGGAATTTTGAAATGAAATTTTATATGCATAAAGAGGACCTTCTCGGGATTACAGGAAAATTATTTTCATCCCGAAATTCCTATAACTTTTTGAGTTATTAATTCTTAAAGTTACGATTCCATAGGAAATGTATAGAGAAATATTTATGTATTCTTTTCATTTGTGTATTCCATGAATGTAAACGAGCGCCCCCCCCCCCCACCTAGTTACCCTACTGCTAATAAGTTATTTCAGAAAATTTGAAATTTTTAATTTATTAAAAAGTTTTTATTCTTTGACATTTTTTTTTTTTTTTTTTTTGAAATTTGAATAGCTTTTGAAAGAATCAACAAAGAAAAAAAAAAAAGAATAAATATCAGCAGGATGAAATTAGGCAAAAATTTTTAATCAATCTTTATCCAATTTTTTTTTTTTTTATTTCAATTGCCGACGTTTCGGACTCAAGTCGCATCCTTCCTCAGGACAATCGGTAGTCAATAAAACACAGTTGGGCGTATCGAAAGGCGTCGATAAGAGCCATCAAATACACTATAAAAAATTTTTTTTATAAATTTTTGTTGTAATCAAATTTCCAAAGAAAAAACATACTAAATTTACTATGCAGTTTAAAAACCGTTTACAAATGTGTTGGAATTTTTCTAATATTTAGTTTTTATAATAATATAAGATTGGAGCCATAGGTTATTGACCTTTGGGGTGTCGACGGATGCTTGACTTGCGTTTGGTGACGGGGGTTATGGCAGCGGCCATGTTGGGGTGTTCGCACACTAGACCTTGAGTGGAGTGAGTTAATCTTCCATCTTTGTTAAAAGTTTGTCTTCGTTGTAAACAATATTTTCTATTTGAATGATACTTTATTCTTTCCCAGCAATTTATTTCTAAATAAACTTAATAAAACTAATTCAAATTATATTAATAAATATTTTTTGCTAATTTTAAGTAAAAAATATTTTTTAATTGGATTATATTTTATTAATTAAAATCTATTTAACTTGACTTTACATATATTTCTTGTAATTTTTTAAATATAAACTACAAATTATATTAATATTATTATTTTTTTTTGTATTATTATCTATACTATTATATAAAAGACAAAGTCTGTCTGTCTGCCCGTTTGTGACGCATAAACTCCGAAACTACTGGACCGATTTTCATGGAGTTTTTTTTAATGTGTAGAGAATTTTCTGGGGGTGGTTTTCGGCTATCATTATATCAAATTAGGGGTAGATACCCCCCTTTTTTAGGGGTTCACAAATCTGAAATTCTTCTATTGGAAAACATTGTGTCCTCTCTCTTCTTATAAAAAATTAAAGCTAATTAATCATAATAATAAAATCTCTCAAAATCACTTTATTATTTACTAGATTCTTCAAATAACGCATTCACGTAAATAGACTCCCCGACGACCACCTGTTTTACAATATTCATAAAATTGCGCTTAATTAATTAACAAACCAAGCAAGGGGGGGGAGATCATTAACGTTAAGTTAATTGGCGTTCATTCGGGTTATCAACGTCCGTTGATTCTATGGAGCCCGATTAAATATGCCAGAGAAAGCGCAAGCGTCCCCTCCTCTTGGAAAACCTGTTCCCGAGAACGTGACAATTGCGATCGCGGCCAGAGAGCTTCTCTCGTACAATAAATGGATTAGTCACTCAATTAGCATCCACAGGGGGGCGGGGGTTCAATTTTGAAGGGCAGGGCACCACCACATTAAGGGCGTTCAGGAGCGACGTCTAAACGTACTTTACAAAAAAAACTAGACTATTAAAAGAAATTTTTCAATGCGTTTTTTTTTTTAAATGAATTAAATTCATAAGAGATTATTGTGGGACATCGAGCTATAATTTGTTTAATGACTTATTAAAAAATTATCGTAATTAATTTTTTTGTTATCAAGCAAATACAAAAAAACAATCTGTCCCAATAATCTTTAATTTTTTTTTTTAAATTTAAAAATGAATTTATTGTTATTATTAATCACATATTAATTAAGAAATTTTTAAAATAAGCTTAGATGATTTATTTAAAAATCAACTGTCAAATTAGTTCAGCATTCTTGCAATAGATGGCAGGCTAGTCTAACAGCCGATCCCCTAATAGCCTATATTTATATATTTTTATGCTTTTATAAAAGATACATAATATATAATAACATTTATTGTTAAAAGATCAATGAAAATCAACCAAAATATTATTAGCTACCATTCTGACATCTCTTGGCAAATTTTTGAATTACTTGATTTTTTGGGCATATGGAAAATGTATGAATTGTTCTCTATTAAATACTGAATTCAAAGATATATAGATTTTTATACAATACTTTTCTAAGTGGGTGAAACTTAAAATTCATGAAATTTTACGAGTTCATGACGTTAATTTTTGTCTTATTTATTGAATAACTAGCCGCGCCGCCCGCCTTCGGCTTCGTCCCCCCCTGGACCCCCCACCTGCTGGCTCGGGCCCGCTTGCGGCGGACCCTCAGCTTTTCTTATTTATGAATATAAACTTATTATTACTACGTATTCCATTCCAGTGCCTGCTTGAGGATTTGTTTACATTCAAAGAATACACAGCTGCAAAGAATACTTAAATATTTCTCTATAGAGAAATCGTAACTTTAAGAATTAATAACTCAAAAAGTTACAGGAATTTCGGGACCCGCGTATTTTTCCGGGACTCTCTATAACGTCCTTTATAAGACTGAAAAATTTCGTTTCAAAATTCCAACGGGAAGTTGGTTAAACTGAGCGTGAAAGACAGACAGACGGACACTCCGCAATTATTATATATAGATAGATAAAATCTTTTTTTTTTTTTATATAGGCTATTTAAAAATTTTAATATTTTTATTTATTTATTATTCATTTTAAAATATTAAAAATGTATAATCAATTTATTTTATTTAAAAAAAAAAATTATCTTTCTCTTTTATATTATTTTCATTATTGAAATTAAAAATAGATCCAACAATGTTTCTTTCAATTAGACATACACGTGTACTTCGGGAGAGTTCGGCTTTGTTCGGTAGGGAGACGAAGACGACGACGACGACGACGACGGCGGCGCTGGCGGCAGCAGCGCTGTCGTCGCCGCCTCAGTAAGCCTGAAGCTTGTGATTCGGTTACATCTATGTGTTCTTATCTCATCAATTAATGCTTCCTTCCTCAACGGTCCACGACACCGACACATCACCCGCGTGCTCCATGCCTGCTCCTTTCTTTTCATCCTCGATATCACCAGGTAAACCCGCGTTTTGATTAATTAAACAGAAATAATAACAAAGAGGGATTGTTGGTTGATCCAAGTGGCGTTTCCCTCGCTTGGCTTGGGACAGTCCGAGACAAAAAGAAATGAACTCTTCTTTAATTCTTTTTATCTAATTTGTATTTTATATTATTTTTATGAAATATAGAATCAATATAGAATCAATCCTTCTATTGAATCTTTTTTTTTTTTTTAATTTATAAAATATAAAATGGAAAGATTTAAATTTCATGAAATCTTACGATTATTTTGACGTTAATTTTGCTTATTTATTGAATAATTATGATTCTAGAAAAGTTATACAAATGAACTTGAGTAGGCTATTAAAAGCTGAATCCAACTATATATAGATTGTAGATGCTATTGTCTCTAAAATAGTCTGGAAAAATTAAAATTGAAAAAAACTTTTTTAATTTTTAACGTTAATTTTTGTTTTAATTAACCATTAACACTTATATCAAAGAAGATGCAAAAAAGGAAAATCTAGGCATTTGTTCTCTATTAAATTGTGAATCTTTTGGTTTATAGATTATTATACTAATCATTTCTAAAAATATAAAAAAATTTAAAATAAATTAAACGTTTATCATTTTTTAACGTTAATTTTGATATTAATTAAATAATAACTCTAATATTACAGAAGATGAAAAAAAGGTAAATATCAGGAATTTGTTCTCTATTAAATGCTGAATTCAAAGATATATAGATTGTTATACTAATACTTTCTTAAGTGAGTGAATAAATTAAAAATTCATGAAATTTTGCGAGTTCATAACGTTAATTTTTGTCTTATTTATTGAATAATTTTCATTCTAGAAAAGTTACACAAACTAACTTTGGTAAATTTATAGCCTGTTAAAAGCTGAATCTAACCATATATAGATTATTACATTACCGTCTTTGAAATGGGCTAAAAAAAGCAAATTTAATAAAAAATTTTCAATTTTTAACGTTAATTTTTGTTTTAATTAATGATTAACACAAATCTTAAAGCTTATAGACAAAAGGAATATGCAGGAATTTGTTCTCTATTAAATGTTGAATTCAATGATATATAGTTTATTGTACTACTATTTTGTTAAGTGAGTAAATAAATAAAAAATTCATGAAATCTTACGATTTTTCGATGTTAATTTTTGTCTTATTTATTGAATAACTCTAATACTAAAAAAAGTTACACAAATGAATTTGGGTAGAGTTATAGTTTATTAAAAGCTGAATCCAAACATATATAGATTGTAATATTATTATCTTAAAAATAGGCTGAAAAAATTAAAATTTAACAAAACTTTTTTAATTTTTAACGTTAATTTTTATTTTAATTAATGATTAACACTAATATTAAAGAAGATGCAAAAAAGAAAAATGTAGGCATTTGTTCTCTATTAAATGCTGAATTCAAAGATATATAGATTGTTATACTAAAACTTTTTTAAATGGGTGAATAAATTAAATCATCATGAGGCTTATGAGTTCATGACGTTAATTTTTGTCTTATTTATTGAATAATTTTGATTCTAGAAAAGTTACACAAACGAACTTTGGTAGAGTTATAGTCTGTTAAAAGCTGAATCTAACCATATATAGATTATTATATTATTGTCTTTAAAATGGCTTGAAAAACGGAAATATAATTTAAAAAAATTTAATTTTTAACGTTAATTTTTTTTTTAATTAATGATTAACACTAATATTAAAGAAGATGCAAAAAAGAGAAATGTAGGAATTTGTTCTCTATTAAATGCTGAATTCAACGATATATAGATTGTTATCGAAGCCCTTCCTGAAGGGGGAGGAAAAAAATAAAATAATTTCGTTTTTCCTCTTTCTGTTGGCCACATCGTTTTTAAAGGCCTCTCTGGCATTTCATGCAGCCAGCAATTTAATTTTCCTTTTTTGTTTTTCTTTGATATACGACTCCGCCCAAAGGCACAGGCAAAATGCTCTAAATAAAATATGCCTACACAAATAAAATATAATTTTCTCTCTCCGGTGGGACTAGAAACATAATTTATTTATTTATTTATATTTTTCTAAGAGGTTTTTTTTTTTACTTGTTTGTTTTTATCATTATCATTATCTTACAAGGTAATAAACTCATCACTAGCGATAATTCATGAGGCTTAAAAAAAAAAGAAAAATTTCTAATTTAATAGGCTAGTAAATCAAATATTATTACTTTTAGTGTTTAGATACAAAAAAGTAGAATTTCTCTTCAAATATAAACTTTTATGTAATAATCCTCATAAACAAAATTGTTCTTGATTAAATTCTAAACAAATTTTGTTTGAAAACTTTTTTTCTATCTTTTGCCGTTTAGGAGATACAGTAAATTTTGTTTTAAATTCGCGCCCTCAAATGGATTAATTTTTAATTAAAAATAAAAAAATTCCATTGTTATAATTTTTAATATTATTACTTGTTTTAATTTTGGGGTTAAAATCACAAAAAGCGAAATATCTCGTGAAATATTCACTTAATCGAAATTACATCCTGATATCAAATTTTTCTTTTTGAAATTTTAAACAATTTTTGTTTGAAAATTTTTTTTTTATATCTATAACCCTTTAAAAGATACAGTGTGTTTTGTTTTAGATTGGCGCCCTCAAATGGTTAAATTTTTACCTAATTAATTTAAACAAAAAAAAAAATAAATATTTTAATTTTTTTTAATTAAATCTCGCTTTCAATTATTAACAAATCCCAATGGGGTTCAAAACACAAAAACTGAAATATCTCTTAAACTATTCACTTTATCAAAATTATACCCTGATTAAAAATTATTCATTTTGACATTTTCAACAACTTTTGTTTGAACAAAAATTTGATATCTCTTATTTTTTAGGATATAGCCGGCTAATTATAAAAGTACAAAAATTATTACATTTGGGCCTATAACCGCCGTATTTCAAAAATTAGATATAAAATTTTTTTTTACCTACCCTCTGTAAAAATCAAATTTTTTTGTTTGTATATACAAAATGTCAACAAGTTGAATGTTTATTACAAACAATCGATTATGCATTTGACTTCTGTTTATTATACACTATAAAGATGTTTTTCTCTCTCTTGGAATTCACATTAAATTCATAAATTCCAAACAAATTTTTTTTTTTTTGTTTAAAAAAAAAAATTGTACTATATAAAATTTATATACTTAAAGTTGAAATTTTGAAGGTTAAATACTTTCGAATTTATTTATCGCTCGCGGGCTCAACCCCCCCCCCCCCCTGCCCCCCTTAATGCTAATTTAATTATCTCTTCATTTAATTTCCACTATCTATTAAATTAATTAAATTATTTCTCGCATATTAATTAAATTAATAACAAAATTCGATTTTAATATAAATGTATAATTATAGAAAAATTAATGTGAGATTTAATAATAATAATAATTTTAAATTTTCGTATGGTCTATTAAACTACTTGACGAATTTTTATGGACTGTTTTTACTTTCTCTTACCCTATATATGAAATATATAGAGAAAGTATTGGATTCATGTCAAAAATTCGATGTCGAGATTTTGATGGATCTTCACGTTTTGAGGTCCCCTGAATCCAAAAAAGTGGTTTTCGCGACATGGTCTGTCTGTGTGTGTCTGTGTGTGTCTGTCTGTGAACAAAATATCTCAATAACGAAAAGAGCTAGAAGGTTGAAATTTTTTATTTAAGCTAGGTACCCCCCTGACACGTTCCACGAAGCTTTTAATCAAAATCGACCAAAGAGTACTAGTACTTTACTGATGTACTTTTTCAGATTTTTTTGATTTTCTCAAAATTTGCTCCAACGATTCTTTTTAAAATTCATAAATCAATTATTATTTTTTAGATGCTCTTTAAAATGTATATTCTCATTTTGCGATTGAAATCTTCTGAAGACCACTTTACTCTTGTACTTCATAGGAAAGATAGGAGAAATGGTTGCCATGGTAACAAAATATAAATATTTTCCCATACTTATAAATTTTACATAGTGAATACAATTGTTCCGTACTGTCGGGAACTAAATATATGTCGACACAAAAAATCTGGTGTGACAAGCACAGAACACAACTTTCGATTACCGAAGGTAAGAGAAAGTTGTGTGCTGTGCGCCAGTCACACCAGATTTTTTTTTTTAGTTTGTTCTCCACAATAAACGAATTACGTTATTAAAATTACAAATTATGAAAGAGATATTTAACCCAGGACCTCCAGCCTCGATGTGCTGCCCTTAATTAACGTCATCAATCCGATCACATATTTCCTGCTTTATCTTGTTTTTTTTTTGTCGACTCTTTATTTTTTTTTATACTACCTAAACATTTTTACATTCCGTGTTAATATTATTTTTTTTTTTATCTCGTGTTTTTTTTTCTCTCTCGTTTCCTGTAGACAAGAAATAAATCGCTGTCAAGCAGACAGTAACCTGTTAAGAAGCAAACACAATTTGATGTTGGTGGAGAAAAAAATAAATAAATAAGAAAAAAGAAACGATTTTTTTTTTATATTAAAGAATAATAAAAATATTTATTTAAAATTAAAAAAGGCGTAATTGTGAAAATAAAAAAATATTCTCAGATTTCTCAGAGGAATTTATTCTCTATTAAATTCTGAATTACCGGCATTCAGAAGGAGAGTAAAAAGCAATTTCTAGTTGAGATTATTGAAGAACTATATTCCTCCCACCAACTGAAAGATTCTCGTGAAAATTCTCGATAAATTAAAAAAAATCCCATCAAAATCGGGCCAGTAGTTTCTGAGTTAAGAATCAATTATCAAAACTCATAATTGGGATTTTTTTCATTAATTAAATTCCACTAATATTTATTTATAAATGCTAAAATAAATATGAAATTTTATTAAATTAATTTAAAAAAAAAAAATAATTTCTTTTTTTGTTTTGTTGAGCGCAAACAGAGACAGAGAGAGAGAGCTAAAAATCAAACGGGAATTGTTGTGTAATTATTTCACGTGCTCGCTAATATTTAATGACTTTCCGATACAATTTTAATGGCCTGAGTTCAGCTTGAAATAAATTTATGTCTGAGAGGCAGGCAGGCAGGCAGGCGACCGCCTCTGCGTTTGCTTTCCTCTCAGACTGAGATTTATTCCCTTCTAATAATATTATTGTTACCTGATGGCTGATAAATAAATAGAGACCAATTAATGAATTCATACCAACATTTTATTTTAGATAATATTGACGTTAGTTATTGAATAATTATTTTGATTATGCCTCCGCCTCCCTCTTAATTTACTTTCTAAAAAGCCCCCATTAAAATTTGTCAAATAGTTTTAGAGTCCATAATTCAATTAAAAATTAAAATAATTAAATCTCACATTTATCTTACTATAATTAATTATATTTATTTGTTATTTGTGGAATTTAGTTAATTAAACTATTATTATAATTTATTTAATTTCAATTTGAGAATTAAGAAAGAGGTTATTATATATATTTATATACGATCTACATCTCTTAGAGCAGGTCAAAGAAAGAAATTTAAAATTTACAGATGCGGGGCCGGTAGAATTCAATCTTCAATTCAAGATATTCCTTTCTCGGCATTCTTGGTTGAATTTAGCTGAAAGGTTTTTCAAATTATTAATAAAATTTTTTTTAATTTTATTAAGAGAGGTTTTTATTAGGTTGGTTTCTGAAGATGGCGAAAGCCGAAAAATTTGTGAACGGCCCGCATTGAATTAGAGATTAAATTCTACCGGCCCAGAATCTGAAAATTTTAAATTTCTTAATTTGACACTGCTCTAAGAGATGTAGATCGTATATAAATATATATAATAACCTCTTTCTTAATCCTCAAATTGAAATTAAATAAATTATAATATTTGTTTAATTAACTAAATTCCACAATTGAATTGAAGATCAAAGAAAGAAAGAGGTTGACTCATTTCTCTTCTTTTCAAAGTTTAATTAAATATTAAACTAGAACGAATTTATAAATTATATTTTAAATGGGCGAAAGGAAGAGATTTTAAAAACAATAAATTTAAACTTTTGTGTTTGAAAGAAAAAAAAATTGATTGATGAATTTAAATCTGTAAAAGAATTTATAATATTAAATAAATAAAATTCATATCAAAGTGGTAAAGAAAATATTTAAAATTTTATTTTAATTGTTAATATAATAAAGGTTATTATATATACATGAATATATAATTATGTACAATCTACATCTCTTAGATTCAGGTCAAGAAAGAGACAGAGGTTAACACATCTTTTATTTTTAAAGGAATTTTATTAAATCCTTCAATTATTATTCTATAAATTAAATTTTAATTATATTTTAATTAGGCTCAAGGAGAATTGAGAGAGCGTTATTAAAAAAAACAAACAATTTATACTGAAAAAATATATTTCCTCTACATCTTTTGAGAAAATGTAAAATATTAAAATTAATATTAGTAATAATACTTTTTTACTCATAAATTGATTTAAATCTCTCTTTCACTCTTAATAAACGCCCGAGTATCTCTTTTTTTTTAGAATTAAATAAATATTGATCCTTTTAAAAAAGATCTGTTTTCATTAACAACAACAACAACGTAGAAAAAAAATGGAATTTAATTTTCCACCTGTTTTTTAATTTTATTTAAAGAAAAAAAAAATTCTCATTTTTATTTATTTGATTGTGAATTGCCCTCCCCCGAAATGACGTCACGTTCTAAGCTGGCGGAACTTGCAGCCGAGAGGCTTTAAAAGGAGCAAATCGCAGCGCCTTGGATTCATTCACAGAGAGGAGTATCGAGCAGGCAGTGAGAGGAGAGCAATGGACAAGCAAGGCAAGGACCGGCCCTTCTCAGTGGAAGATAGTCATAAGCCACCATTTTGTCATTTTGGAGATATTCATTACAGATTCTTTACATATCCTTCTTTAAAAAAGAAGTTCCTTAATTTTACAATAATTGGCTGCACATAATAAGTGCAAGTTCTCTAGTTGGCCAGCAAGAAAAGATTTGAGAAGTAAAGAAAATATGGAGTGAATGAAAATTTCTCTCGTGTCAAAGGACTTCTACGAATAATGAAGTCTTCTGATTCTTGGCACCCAACAAGCACCAGTCCCAACTCTGACTATCTTTCACTCAATCCCGATACTTTACGAATTTACTCGCGGTTTATGAAAATGCATTAACAAAAACCTTAGATTTGAGAACCATAGGATAATTAATTAATAGACTATTAATTTCAATAACCTTGGATAGAATATAATTTGAAAGCAATTAGATGTTAAATGTCTATTGGTGTGGAGGAATTTCTTTAAGTTTACACTGTAAAAAAATATGAATTTTCAATAATTTTTCATATACTTCGGTGATTTAATATTAATATACCCAGGATATGAAATAAAATTAATATAAAAAGTTTATGAACAAATTACCAACTTTTAAACTTATCTTTTTCTTTTGTGTGCCGCGAAATTATGAAAATTCGTTAAAGTGTACCGCGTAAAGTTGAGAATCCCTGGCCAAAACAAGGTTCTCAAATAACTCCTGACTACCTCGCCAAGGAATTTTTTTATTAATATTATTATAAGAAAACTTGAAATTATTCTTTAAAATTTATTTCACAAATCTAAATTTATTAAATTCTGGTTTGAAATTCGCGCTCTAAACTAGTTTAAATATTTTGTATGAAATCCATACTAATTAAAATAATTTTAATAAAGTAATTCAACCAAATAGCTATAAAAATTAAAAATTAACAATTTTTACCAAAATAATTAATTTTTAAAATATACAAGAAATTTGTTAGGTTGGCAACAAATTGAACTTTTCTCATATATATACTCATAAAACAGTTTATGAAACAGAGTTCAATTTCTGGGAATTCTAACAATATATTGGTGGAACTAAGCATATGACTTCCAAAAAATCTGTAAGCTGCTAAAGTATTAAAACACAACCGAAGATAAGAGGAAGTTGTGTGCTGTTCGACCTAGCTACATTTTTGATTTTTTTATTTTTATGATTATAAAAAATAAGAGAGCGTTGATGCTTTTTTATATTTGATAATGTTATTAATTTGCTAATGAATTGGATGGATGTTGCTGTTAAGTTTTTAATTAGAAAAAGAATATCACTTGTCAACCGCCATTCATGTCGATGAGAATTAGAAAAAAAAAGAAAAGAAAAAGTGTTGCACTGGAATTGAGAATTAGAAGAGAGCAAAAATAAAAATAAAACGTTTCCATAAGAAATTTTCAATTAACAAAATGATGCGGTTGAATATGATCCTTCTAGGAAAAGAGGGGGGGGAATAAATCCCCTCCCTTCCCTCCTCGCTCTTTATAGGGAAACAGGGAGAAATTAATGTTAAAAGATATAAAAAAAATAAAATATTACTA
>JAKCPI010021175.1:0-11305 GCA_023213315.1 Euborellia annulipes
GTGCTAAAAAATAAAATGTTAACGTCGCTGTTAAAACTTGGTTTAGAGAATAGCATTTCTTTAGCGCTGGTGTTATTTCTTTACTTTTTAACACTCAAATTATAATGTTAAATATTTGTTTATAGAGAATAGACCTTTTTAGGGTGTCTATAATAAATAAAGAATTCTAAATTTTTAGCTTTTGAATAAAACACTCAGGAATTAAAAAGAAACGCAAAGGGATTCTGTCAATAATTCTATAAGATTAAGTATATATTGAAGGTAAAAGAAAATAAATAAGTATCGAGTAGTTATACAAAAAAATAATAATAATTGAAATATATAACCTAGTGTTTTTAATTTTATTTCATCAAATTAAATTTTTTTTTTTTATTCACAAAATATTCTTAATATTTAATATATTTATATGAATAATTATAGAATTTTAATTTTAATTTTTTCCTTTATATTGCATTAACTCGGAAACTACTTAACGGATTTTTATGGGATTTTTTTTAAGAATTTTATTAGGTGCTTTTAGGCTAATTCTAAAGATTTAGTTATTCTAAATATTGAATATCAATTTAATGTGTTATGGCTGTGGAGATTTAATCAGGAAACCGAAGGAAACTTTGCCGCCAGGAGATTAAATAAAAAATCTTTTATTTAATTTTTACTTGCCGACGTTTCCGTCGTCTGTCACGACCTTCATCAGGGCAAATAATTGTCAACAATACACGATCTTAGGTATTTTGATGTTTACTGTAAACATATACAAATCATATCATGATATAAAAAAGAAATTGTATATGATTACAGTAAACATCAAAATACCTAAGATCGTGTATTGCTGACAATTATTTGCCCTGATGAAGGTCGTGACATACGACCGAAATGTCGGCAAGTAAAAATTAAATAAAGATTTTTTTTATTTAATCTCCTGGCTGCAAAATTACCTTCGGTTTCCTGATTGAATATAAATAAAAATTAATTACACTGACTCAGGAATTAAAAAAACAAAAAATGAATTTGTCAATAATTAGAGAAAAACTTGAATGGTAGGGGGGGGGGCACTTGACTAGGAGCGTGGTCTTATTGCGGGGGAGAAGAGTGTCGATGTCCGTAACAAGTATTTATATAAAAAAAAAAAATAAATAACATTGAAACATATAATCTAGTGTTTTTTTTATTTTATTTTTCCATATTAAAATAAAATTCCTAGTTCCTAATTGCTAGTTATAAAATTCAAAATGTATATATTGGATGTGAATTTAAAACAACTGACGATGGCACGCAAAAGAGACCGAAACTTGAAAAAAAATAATTATTAATTTGGTGCTTCATCATTTTCGGCAAGTTTTAACCCCTTTTTTTTGGGGGGGGGGGTGGTTATTTAAATTAAAATTTGACGGAGATAAAAAAGAGAATATTTTTTTTTAATCCTCTTATAATGAATGTGGTGGCGTTTTTATTTAAATAAATAAATATGTCATTTTTTTTTAAATAAATAAATAAAATCCGATTGCTTTTAACAGGACATTAATCGGAAAAAAAAATGATAATTAAGTCCTTTATGTTAACATTGAATCCTCTATAATTACATAAGCAGATTTATTCATCAGATTAGTATTTGAATGAATAAAAAATACATAACCAATAAAGTATCGAATTAGATGGTAGGTGGTCAGAGCATGAGAGAAAAAAAGAATTTCTCTTATAAAGAATGAATAAGAAGCGTAAAAAAGCGAGAGGATATCCCCAAATGGGTATTTTCAAGACGCTATGACTTTAAATAAAAATCTTTAATTATGTTAATTAACAAATGAGTGACGTCATTTGTAGGTTTTTTTAAAATAATAATTATATTCTGAAAGTAGACGTTCTCCCGAGTAAAATGATATATCACACTTGGTATCTAAATTTGTTGCAAATGTGTTAAAAATAAGAATTTTAATGCTGCACTTGGAGCAGCATTAATTGTTATAAATGTAGAAAAGGCAACAATTAAAAGCAATTAAAATTTAATTTTAATTAAATATAATAATTGATTATTTAATTTATAATTATTTTTTTTAATTAATTGAAAATAATTATTTTTAATAATCACAAATTGTATTAAATAATTTCTTTTTTTTTGTGTGTGGGATTTAATTGAAATAAAAATAAATAATTAATTTCAATAAAAGGGGTTCGGTTTTGTTTGAATATATTTGGTGTGAGTGACCGCACATTTCAAATACCGAAAGTAAATTACCAAAGTTATGATTTTTTTCAAAAAACCGAACCCCTATTGTTTAACTTAATTATTTATTTTTATTTCAATTAACACATAAAAAATAAAATAGAAATTATTTGTTTTGATTACTAAAAAAAAATTATTATTTTCACTTAATTAAAAAAAAAAATTATAAAAATAAAAAAAAAATTTTCTAAAACAATATTTTTAATACATTTGCAACAAATTTAAATATTAAGTGTGATATATCATTTTACTCGGGAGAACGTCTACTTTCAGAATAAATAATTAAAAAAACGGTGTAATTGACCGCACAAAATTTTTTCTTAATTAAACGAGGCCTTTAAATCAGTGTGTAGAGATATATTTACTTTTCGAATATATATTTTTAAAACCAACCAAAGGAAAATAAATTTAAAAACTTTCAATCTCGTAGCACTTATTGTTCATAGAGAGACACTTTTTTGGACTCAAAACGTGTATTTCCATCAACATTTTTATTATAACATGAATACTTTATCTTTAACTATGGGTGAGAGAAAGTAAATATAGAGATATTTTATTGTATAACTCACATTTTAAGTTAGTGAAGAAATCAACAAGTAGTTTGTGGCCTTGTTTACCTGCAACAAAAAAGAGAACACTTTGATTAATATTCTAAGAATTGTGCTAATTTGTAAAATATTTGATCAAAATTTCAAACTATATAAAAAAAAAAACTTTAAAAACATTGTACAATATTTTTAATGGTGGATCACGCCAGGATTTGACTTGTGTTTACTGATTGGAGTCCGAATTGAGAGGGTTCAAACAATAAAACTTGACTGGAGTGACGTAATCTTCCTTCTCTGTTATTTGGGTGCTGTTATGTGAGTATGTCGTCGGTGTAAACAATATTTTTGACTTGAATGATACTTTATTCTTTCCCAGCAATTTATTTCTAAATAAATTTAATAAAACTAATTATCGTTATATCAAGAAATATTTTTACTAAATTTTAGGTAAAAATTAAAAAAAATAATAATATTTTATAAATTAAAAAAAATTTGGAATCTCTTTTACCTCTAAACACCAATTAATTGCAAAATAAGGCCTAATTATAAACAAAGCAGACGTCATATTGTATATATAGAGTGACATATGATTCTTATTATTGAAAATTCCTTCAAGAGTTGAAATAGAGAGAGAGTTTGTTAAGAGCATTAAAGCAAGCAAGTAACAAACATTAATTTGTTTCTCTCTCTCAGTCAAATGATTCAATTAAATAAACCAGGCAGAAAATTTAACTGAGAGGTCAAAGGGTCAGTCACTTAGAACAAACTCAGGAATCTGGTATGATTAAGGATATTAAAAGCAAATGAGGAGAGATAATGGAACGGAGATAGAACGATATCTCAATATTTAGAAAAAAAAATTTACATTTCAAACGAACAGAGTTAAGAATGCCATCTTTTTTTTTTTGTAATTAAAGTACATTGGTGATTCAAAGGTAAGAAAAAAGTGTCATAATAAAGTACACTGTAAGAAAAAATATTTTTTCATATACTTCGGTGATTTAATATTAATATAGGTCATTTTGATAACTTACCTACCCCAACATAAAATTGAAGTTGAAGGACAAACTTCGCTATTCCGCCCATAGGATTTACATTGAAGCGCTTTTAAATCAGGCTAATTAGCTTATAAATTTTAATTTTTTTAGCTATTTGATTAAATATTAGTATAAAATAGGATCATTAGATTTATATAGGTGCTTATTTATCCATAAACAAGTTTAATTTGATGTGATTTAAAGGTAAAACAATTTTGTTAGGTTATGGTAAAAATTTCTAATTTATCTATTTTTGTCCTTATTTAATATCTTTTAGAAAATCTGTCTGTTAATAGGTATTAAAAAATAAATAAAGACAAGGAAGGATGGGTTTTTATAAAATTACAACAAGAAATACCTGATATAATGTTTGTATTTATTTATTATATGTACATTTACCTTATAAAGATCTATGAAATAATGTGTTAAAACATATAATTATTATTTTTATAGGCCTATATTATTTTAATATAGAGAGATTAATATAAATATTAATTTAGTTTATCTGTTTTTTTAATCCCAGGGGTTTATTTTGCCTTCCTTCAGGTATATATGAGAATCTATCAGAGTAACTAAAAAAAAAACAAGTAATTAAGTAATTAAAATTTTAAAGCAGAAATGTAAATTATTTCGAAAATAATTAATAATTGCAATGAATGAATGGAAATAAATATAGGTAAATGTAGAATGGGTGGTTGAATCATATTTGAAATAAGAAAAGTAAACATACCTTTAAACCCTTCCTTTGTTGTTCATATCGCTGTCTTTTTTATTTAAATATGTTTATTTCTTAGATTATATCCGTTTATTTTAATTATAACACATATTCAAGCACTATTCAAGCCAGGAGAGGCCCACTTGTCACTTGTGAGATGTTTCACCTTTGTTGATTATCCTAAATAATGTTTCGAATAATTATATGAAACAAAATAGATATTTTTATTTGTTATTTACCTGAGATAAAGTGTTTAAAGTGTATTTGAACTTGGTTTCAGTCAAATTTCTTGTTTTTTATTGGGCATAACCTCTGACACTGACAGTTGATTCAACTTATTTTATGTTTAAAATTTTATTCTATAAAGAATCTGTACTTCTCTTGATATCCTTTACGAGCACAATTGATAATATCACAAAATTTTGGCATCTTTGAGTATTTGGAGAGCCTAAATAACTCAAAAACAAACATTATCATATAAATCCCTATGTAAATGCATTGAAGTTTGTCCTTCAACTCCGAATTTCATGTTGGGGTAGGTAAGTTATCAAAATGACCTATACCCAGGATATGAAATAAAATTAATATAAAAGTTTATGAACAAATTACCAACTTTTAAACTTATCTTTTTCTTTAAGTGCCGCCAAATTTTGAAATCGTTAAAAGTGTACAGGCGACAAGTTGAGAATCACTGGTCTAAACGTTCTCAAATAACTCGACTACCTCAAGGAATTTTTATTAATATATTATTTTATAATTATTTTAAGGAAACTTGAAATTATTCTTTTAAAATTTATTTTACAAATCTAAATTTATTAAATTCTGGTTTGAAATTCGCGCTCTAAACTAATAAAATATTTATTAAGTATATTAAAATCATACTAATTTAATAATTTTTATAAAGTAATTCAACTAAGTAGCTATAAAAATTAAAATTAAAATTAACAATTTTTACCAAAATAATTAATTTTAAAATATACAAGAAATTTGTTAGGTTGGCAACAAATTGAACTTTCTCATATATATCCATAAACAGTTTATGAAACGGAGTTCCTATACTTGTATAGGAAGTTTTCTTGAAAATTTTTAACAGTGTATTATTTTTCTTTAGCTTTATATTTAAAAACATATTTTTTATTGCTTTTCGCAAGTTTTATTAAATTATTATTATCGTTGCTAAACAATTGCTTTACAGTTTATATTTAAGTTATAGTAAATAAGTAATTCATTTTTTAAACGCTTTGTTTCTTTCGACTCGCCATCACAGAAAAAAAAAAAAAAACTATCTCTGTGAATGCCGATGTGCCAGGAATAGATTCTCTGTAAAATGCTCATGTGAAGGAATAGACATTGAAAATGAAATTACTTTATAAAAGTTTGGAAAATTATAATCAGTCTTATTAAGGTTGTTCGGATAGTACATCGTAAGTCATAATAGAATTTAAATTTGTTTTTAAATAAAATGAAAAATTTGAATGCCAAAATTCCTTATTATAATTTAGTCGTGACCTATCATAGTTTAAAATTGGATTAAGTTAATAATTTAATCACCAAAAATAATAAATGAATGACTTTTGACTCAAGTATTTCTTTGCAGATCTGGCAACATTACATTTATTAGCTAATTATTTTAAATCTTAAAAGCCTTCAATTTTATTTTATTTATTAAAAAAAAAAAAAAAAATTCTTTTGAACAAAAATTTAAAAAATTTCTAAAAAAAAATCTGGTGTGACTGTCGCACAGCACACAACTTTCTCTTACCTTCGGTAATCGAAAGTTGTGTTCTGTGCTTGTCAGACCAGATTTTTCAGTGTCGACATATATTTAGTTTCCGCCAATATATTAGAATTTAAGATGTCAAATATATAAACATGGGAAAATATTTATATTTTGTTACCAGGGCAATCATTTCTCCTTTCTTTCCTATGAAGCACAAGAGTAAAGTGTGCTTCAAACAATTTTGAGGGCAAAACGAGAATATACATTTTAAAGAGCATCTAAAAAATAATTGATTTTTGAATTTTAATCAAAATCGTTAGAGCGAATTTTGAGAAAATCGAAAAAAACTGAAAAAGTACATCAGTAAAGTACTAGTACTCTTTGGCCGATTTCGATTAAAAGCTTATTTTCTCGGTCCCGGGGGTGTTTAACTTAAATATAAAATTTCAGCCTCATAGTTCAATTCCTTCATGCTTAAAAGTGAACACAGACACACACACACAGACAGACCATGTCGCGAAAACCATTTTTTTGGATTCAGAGGACCTCAAAACGTGAAGATCTATCAAAATCTCGACATCGAATTTTTGACATGAATCCAATACTTTCTCTCTCTATATATATTAACATATATATAGAGGTAAGAAAAAGTAAAAAATTAATAAACAAGGCTTGTCTTTCTAATTTCACCCCTTAGGGCTTATGTCGGCTCGCGAACCCCCCCCACCCTCGGTACGACTCTATATCACTTTTTGCTTTCTTTGATGCAAACACTTAGATAACTTCGTTAAGATACAGTTTTTTAGCCAGCCCCCCCCCCCAAGACCCGTGGGCCCCCCCCAAAACCCCGCGGGGTTTACGGGGGTGTACGTTACCCCACTGATCGCATATGTAAAAGCAAATGAACTAATTACATTTTACCTACAAAACTTTCAAAGAAGAGATCGATATTCTTAATCAAAACATTGTTGTGTGATATTTCATTTATTTATTTTTTATTTTGTGATATACATGACGTGACTCACTCTTTCCCAATACTCAATCGATTACGTAATAATAATAATAATAATTTCCTGACCTAATAAGAGATGATGACCTTTTGAGAAAAATATCCATGTATTTTGGAAATATCAATTGGTGGTAGCTAGCTCTAAAACGGTAACCGGACCGGTAATCGGAGACGCAAAGCAAACCAGTCAGAGGAGACACGAAACGACTCTCTTAATATCAACCAAATCCATGTCCACCTTATCGTTAATAGCATCGAATTGTAAAAACTAATTGCAACTAACCAAATACACAATGCGGTGTCATTTTACAGTAGAAGCGCCACCTCACTGTGCAGATATAAATCTGTTAATAAAAAAAACATCAGCTATGCAACGTCTTACAATGCATATACACTGTAAAAAAAAAAATTAAAAATTTTCAATCATTTTTCATATACTTTCGTGGTTTAATTTTAATATACCCAGGATATGAAATAAAATTAATATAAAAGTTTATGAACAAATTACCAAGTTTTAAACTTATTTTTTTCTTTGTGTACCGCCAAATTTTGAAATCGTTAAAAGTGTTACGCGACAAGTTGAGAATCACTGGTCTAAACGTTCTCAAATAACTCGACTACCTCAAGGAATTTTTAGTAATATTATTTTATAATTATTTTAAGGAAACTTGAAATTATTCTTTTAAAATTTATTTCACAAATCTAAATTTATTAAATTCTGGTTTGAAATTCGCGCTCTAAACTATTTAAATATTTATGAAGTATATTAAAATCATACTAATTAAATAATTTTTATAAAGTAATTCAACTAAATAGCTATAGAAATTAAAATTAAAATTCACAATTTTTACCAAAATAATTAATTTTAAAATATACAAGAAATTTGTTAGGTTGGCAACAAATTGAACTTTCTCTATATATTCATAAACAGTTTATGAAACAGAGTTCCTATACTTGTATATGAAGTTTGCTTGAAAATTTTTAACAGTGTACCGTCGGAAACTAAATATATCTCCACACAAAAAGATCTGTTGCGACCAGTCACACCAGATTTTTTAGATTAAGCGCCTGTTCGGGTACCCATAATATTTTGATATATATATTTTGATTATAAAAAAAAAAAATTATCAACTCCACTTTTTTTTTTTTTAATATAATCGTAATAAAATGGAAACCAACAGGTTTGTTGCTAACGTTGCTACTTAGAAAATAAAAATAAAATAAAAAATCCAGTTTTCTTCTTTCTGAAGGCCTTAACTGTAATGATTTGTGACTAGCGATGTCTGGAATAAATATATCAATTTAAATTATCCAAATATGGACACAAACCAGTCAAATTAAGTATTAATTAAAAGAACCTTGCACTTGACCCAGAGAGACAACTTTTTTTTTTTGTTAGAGTTTGTTAAATAATATTCTACGATAAGGAGACTGGATACGGTTGAAACATTTATGTTAAAATAATAAACCGAAAACGTTAGGTTGAATATAAGAGTCTGTATTATATTTTAAAGGAATTTTATTAAATCCTTCAATTATTATTCTATAAATTAAATTTTAATTATATTTTAATTAGGCTCAAGGAGAATTGGAGAGAGCGGTGATTAAAAAAAAAACAATTTATACTCAAAAATTATATTTTCCTCTACATCTTTTGAGAAAATGTAAAATATTAAAATTAATATTAATAAAAAAAATATGAATTTTTTAAACTTTGGTGGTTAATAAAACCGGTAAAAAAAAAATAAAATAAAAAAATATAATTTTTTTTTCAATTTTGTAGAATAAACCCCGAAAAAAAAAAATAAAAAATTTTTTTTTGGGAAAATAAAGCCCGCGAAATGAATCCCTGAAAAAACAAATAATATTATTTAATTTTAAGGAAAAATAAATTAAAATTTAAATTTGGTAAGGAAAATATTTAAGAAATAAATAATTAAAAATAAAAAAAAAAATAAAATAAAATAAAAATAATAAAATATAAAAATTGTGGGGGTAAGGAAAAAAGTGAAATAAATAAAATATATATATATAAAAGAAAAAAATAAAAAAAAAAATAAATGTGAGGAGGGGAAAAAAAAAAAAAGATAAAAAAAATAAAATGAGAAATAGAATAAAAATAAAATATAATAGAATTATAGAAAATTAATATAATATAATTAAAAATAAAAAATAAAATAAATAAAAAAAAAAACAAAAAAACAAGGAAAAAGGGAAAAAAAAAAAAAAAAAATAAAAAATAATAAATAAAAAAGAAAAAAAAAAAAAAAAAAAAAGAAAAAGGTAGTAATAATTAGAGATTGGACAAAAAAGCATAAAAAAATGGAAAAAAAGTGCTTTAAAAAGCATAAAAAATTTGAATAAAAAGTTATTAAATAAGCATAAAAGTTGAAAAAAAGCATCTCATAAGCAATTTTTACTCATACCAATGGCGTATACAAATTAAAAAAAAAAAAAAAAAAAATTACAGGGGCTATATTTTTTCGCACTGCGGGGTTTTTGGAAATTTTTTTTTTGGGGGGACCGAGCCTTCTCCTCTCCCCCCCCCCCCTTATATACGTCCCTGGTGTATGCGTGTGTGAATGAGAAAAAAGTGTGTTTTTTAATTAAAAAAAAAAAAAAAAAAAAATTATAAATATTCCTAAAATAAGTTCAAATAAGCACGAAAGGGAAAAAAAGCATGAAAACTCAAAAAAAAAAAAGCAAAAAAAGCATAAAAAATGCAATCTCAATACACTTAGTTTTTCCTAATTCGTATAGAAATTAAATATCTAATGGTTGCTTATAAAATTCAGCAATAAGCATTTTGCTTAAAATCCGGTCTCTAGTAATAATACTTTTCCTTTTTTACTCATAAATTGATTTAAATCTCTCTCTCTTTCTCTCTTAATAAACGCTCGAAGTATCTCTTTTTTAGAATTAAATAAATATTGATCCTTTTAAAAAGATCTGTTTTCATTAACAACAACAACAACAACAAATGGAATTTAATTTTCCATCTGTTTTTTAATTTTATTCAAAGAAAAAAAATTTTTTCTCATTTTTATTAATTCGCTTGTGAATTGCCTTCTCCACGACGAAATGACGTCACGTTCTAAGCTGGCGGAACTTGCAGCCGAGAGGCTTTAAAATGAGCAGATCGCAGCGCCTTGGATTCATTCACAGAGAGGAGCATCAAGCAGACAGTGAGAGAGAGCAATGGGCAAGCAAGGCAAGGGCGCCCCCGGGTGTGGCGTAGTAGGTAGCGTGCCTACCTCCTATACCAAACGTCGCGGGTTCGGACCCAGGCAGTCCGATGATTTTATTTAAGCCATTTGGATACCAGATGGCTTAAATAGAAATGCCTGAACACCAAATTGATTTATTAATTACAACGGTTATCGTCAAAGTCTTATATGGCCTAAGTTGCCGAAAAGACTGTGTGAATGTGTGTGAGTGTGAGTGCGAATGAGAAAAAGTGTGAATGTTTAAAAAAAAAAAAAAAAAAAAAAAAAGGCAAGGGCCGGCCCTTCTCAGTGGAAGATAGTCACAAGCCACCATTTTGTCATTTTGGAGATATTCATTACAGATTCTTTACATATCCATTTTCCGATGAAGAAAGTCATAAGCCTCATTTTTGTTTCTTCATTATAAATGCCTTTGGTAATCGAAAGTTGTGTTCTGTGCTTGTCACACCAGATTTTTTGTGTCGACATTTGCTTAGTTTGCGCCAATATATTAAAATTCAAGATGTAAAATTTATAAACATGTGAAAAAATATTTATATTTTGTTACCATGTTTATTTCTTGAATTCTAATAATATATTGGCGGAACTAAGCATATGTCTTCACAAAAAATCTGGTGTGATAAGCACAGAACACAACCGAAGATAAGAGGAAGTTGTGTGCTGTTCGACCAGTCATACCATATTTTTATGATTATAAAAAAAAAAAAAAAAAATAAGAGAGCGTTGAGGCTTTATATTTTGATAATGTTAATAGTAACGCGTTACTATATCATTGGAATTTGTTAGTTAACTAAAAGTGAAACAAACAACTAACAAATAATATAGAAA
>JAKCPI010021177.1:0-20897 GCA_023213315.1 Euborellia annulipes
TATCCTATAATACAGGCGATATAATGAAAAATAGGGGAGGGGGGGTTGCTGTCAAATATTCCAAAATTAATGAAATGTTTACAATTTATTTGCGAGTACTCTGGGATGTTTATCCTAAATCTTCGAGGATCTTAACTTGGAAGGGAGGAAAGGGAAAATCTTTGACTTTTTCAATTTTCATATTTCGTAAACTGAGCATATTTTTGTCCACCATAGGCAATGTGAATTTGTAGAGTATTAAATTTACTAAAATTTGGTACATAATTTGTAGACCCAATATTACATCCGGTCAAAGTTAAACAAATTTTCTCGAAATGTAAAATTTTGTCTAACTTTGACCGGCCGTATCTCGGTATATTGGGTCTTTAAATTCGATTTATGTACCAAATTTTAGCAAGTCTAATGCTCTAAAACTTTTTTGAGTACCTTGATGCACAAAATATGCTTAATTTAAGCAGATATAAGCGAAAAACTAAAAAAGTCCAAGGTTTTCGCACCCCCCCCATAGGGGCCTCGAGGTCGAAAACTTAGGATAGGCATCCTAGAGTGCCCCCAAATTACCTCTAAAAATTTCATAAACTTCAGAATATTTTTCATGTAAAAAAATTTATATCTACTGACTACTAATAACATTTAATGTAAGCTCCTAGTTGAAATATTTTGTAAATTTAAATATACATGTAAAACAATCGGTTATCTGCTTTCTCTTATTTAGTGGTTATAAATCAACACTTAATACGTATTAAGTTGATCAATAAATAACTTGAAACAGATAACTGATTGTTTTATTTGTATATTTTAATTTACATCCTATTACTTTCTCTTACCTCTATATATGTGATAATATATATAGAGAAAGTATTGGATTCTTGTCAAAAAATTCGATGTCGAGATTTTGATGGATATACACGTTTTGAGGTCCCCTGAAATCCAACAAGTGGTTTTTGCAACATGGTCTGTCTTCCTGTGTGTGTGTCAGTGAACAAAATATCTAAAGAACGAAAAGTAAGCTAGGAGATTGAAATTTTATATTTAAGTTAGGCACCTGTCTGGAAGCCTTTGAACAAAATCGGCCATAGAGTACTAATACTTTGATGTACTTTTTCAGTTTTTTTTTTTTAAAATTCACTCCAACGATTTTGATTAAAATTCAAAAATCGAATTATTTTTTAAATGCTCTTTCAAATGTATATTTTCATTTTGCTCTCTCAAAATTGTTTGAAGCACACTTTACTCTTGTGGGCTACTTCATAGGAAAAATAAAGAGAAATGGTTGGTTGCCATGGTAACAAAATATAAATATTTTCCCATGTTTATAAATTTTACATGCACTCGGGGTAGAGGTTATGTGCTAACCCCAGGTGATTTAAGCCATTTGGATACCAAATGGCTTAAATAAGAATGCTCGACCCCCTAATAGATAAATTATTTAATAACGGATATCGTAAAAAGTCTTATATCACCTGAGTTGGCGAAAAGACCGTGTGTATGTCTGTGTGATTGGGAGTGAATGAGAAAAAGTGTGAATGTTCTTTTTAAAAAATTTACATCTTTGAATTGTAATATATCGGCGGAAACTAAATATATCTCGACACAAAAAATCTGGTGCATGTGGAAGCACAGAACACAACTTTCGATTACCGAATGTATGAGAAAGTTGTGTGCTATGCGACCACCACACCAGATTTTTTATAATATTGTATAGATTTTCTAAAACATTTTTCTTTTTTTTTTGATTGAAATTTTTTGTCAAAGTGCGTCATACTAGAGCAGGGGTGGCCAACCTTTTCAGCGGACTAATTTTCAAAAATATTGATAATATCTTTTGTCACCTTTGCTCTAGATATTATATAACATCAATAGCAACGAATCCGAGATGAAAAATATTTTTTTATTGACTGTGCTCTTCTTTACGAGATTTTTTTTTTAATTTTATAAGAATTCTAGAAATTTAATTAATACATTAAAATCATTTTCCCTCGCATTTTTTTCAACTCCTAAGGAGTCAAATACCCCGGATGTATTTAAAAGTCAACACGAACGTTTTGTCACATATTTTTAGAATTTATCTCAAAGCGCAACTGTTTTTAGTCTGTATTTTTGAAAATAAACAATATCTCTTTAACTCAGCAATGATTCTATTCAATAGAATAGAGATAAAATAACATTACTAAACGATTATTTATTTATAAAGATTTGTACTGAAAGTAGATCAAATTGAGATAGTAATTTGTAAAACTTAAAAATGAAATTTAGTAAAAATCTTTTTAATCGCATTTTTTTTATTCAAAATGTTTTGAGAGAATATCTTTAGAGGAAAATATTTAGTAGACCGACAGAAATCTAAAAATGACAGTAATCAGAGATCAATTACATTTTTTTTTTTGTTAAAAAAACATTCACACTTTTTCTCATTCACACTCACAATCACACACACATTCACACAGTCTTTTCGGCAACTTAGGCCATTTAAGACTTTAAACGATATCCGTTATTTATTACTATACATATTGGGGTCCAGGCATTCTTATTTAAGCCATTTTGATATCAAATGGCTTAAATAAAATCATCGGACTGCCAGGGGTCCGAACCCGCGACGTTTGGTATACGAGGTTAGCACGCTAACTTCTACGCCAAGCCCCGAGGGCTTCAATTACATATTCATAATTTCTTTTCTTTTTTTTCTGGGCTGGACATCAGTATATGGGGCAAAAAAAAATTAAATTTATTAAGACCGTGTTTAAATATTATTTTTTTATTAATCAATTTAATCTCTTGTTTGTTTAATATATCTTCATTAAAACACTTGAAGAAGTTTGCAAAATATTTTTATTCATTAATATTCAAAAGATTAAAAAAGTTTTAGAGGAATTTTTTTTTTTTTTCATTTTGATTAAAAACAACAAAGGATATAGAGAACAAACACATTCTAATTGATTTTTTTACTTTGTCTTATCTATATGTATGTGGGATCTTGATTAAGGAGTTTCGGGAAAATAGAAAACACTCGGGTTTTTTTTGAAAAAATTTTATTGGGATTTATTTAAGGTAATTAAAAATGGATTTTAAAAAAAAATTGGTTAAATTTTTTAATTAAGAAAAGAACAATGGTAATTAAAAAAAATAAAAAGTGGGGGGGGATGTTGAAAAGGTGGTTATTGTTGGAAAATTGGTAAAGGGGTTGGGCAAAAGGGGGTTTGGGGGGGGAATGGGGTCTTGGTTTTTTTTTTTGGGTTGTTTTCCCCCCGTCGTGTTGGGGGGGCGGGGGTGCGCCCCGGGAGGAGAGCCCGTAGGGCTACCAACTTTTGGAATTTTAAAAACCCAAAATGTATATGTTAATATACATAAATATATATAAGAGAAAGTATAGCATTCATGTCAAAAAATTTGATGTCGAGATTTTGATGAATATACACGTTTTGAGGTCCCCTGAATCCATAAAGTGGTTTTCGCGACATGGCCTGTCTGTGTGTGTTCAATTTAAAGCATGAAGGAATTGAACTAGGAGGTTGAAATTTTATATTTAAGTTAGACACCCACCTAGGGCGTGAAAATATGCTTTTGATCAAAATCGGCCAAAAAGTACTTGTATTTTTTACTGATGTAGATTTTTAGTTTTTTTCGAATTTCTCCGAATTCGCTCCAAGAATTTTGATTAAAATTTAAAAATCGATTATTTTTTAGATTCTCTTTAAAATGTATAATCTCATTTTGCCAAATTAAACTCCTTTTAAGCAAAACGTTTCATCCGATTTAATCATGCCATCTTCAGTTGCATTGAAGCACACGTTTTGCGTAAAATAAGTTTAATTTAATAGAGGCTCCCTTCCTGGCTGCTTTCTCTTTAATCCTTTATTAAATATATGTCGACACGAATTCATTGAATGAGCTTCTAGTAAAAAATTCCTTATATCTTTTTGTTTTGGCCTTTATTTTTTTTTTTCTAAGTTAAGCATCGTTATGGAAGGCCTAATTTTAGTGAATGTCAAATTACAATATTAAAGATAGGATATTTTTCTCTATATATTAATGACGTTCTCTCATTCTTCTTTATGAATTTTTGATTCATAATATGCATCTATTTATTCGTAAAAAGAGAATTTTCCCCTTCTCTGTTGGTAAAACTCAAAGTAAAAAATATTTAAATTCTATAAACGTAGCTAACTAAATTCACTGCTAACAATTTCTAATTGATTTTAATATTTAATTCTGAAAATCATCATAAATTAAAATATATTCATTTCTTCAGCATCCAACAACTTTCTTTTCAACAGATTTATTATATTATCAAATTAGCCTATTTCAAAACCTGGTGATGTTTATCTGGACTTTATAACTTCTCCATTTTAGTGATTATTTAATAAAGGAAATGAATTGACAAATTTGTTATTTTGAATATTTAGAAACTTCAAAATGAGTCTATTTAAATACGCACCTTAAAAGATGTAATCATAAAAGTTTTTTTTTTTTCTTCTCAAGTTGTTACTTTTAAACATTTGTTGTGTTTATGTTCTTTTTAACTTTTTAATTATAGTCTTCACGATTCATGTTTATTTTAGAATAGAATTTCATTAAACAAAATTTATCTTAAAATAATAGCTACTAAATAATAACTAATTAAAATAATAGGGTTAATTTAACTACCCATATATCACAACAAACCACTCTAACTCAAAACTAACAAATATATATAATAGTACTAAAAAAAAGGAAAATTTTTTCTTTATTCGATTACCTCATAATGCATTATTCATTTATAATAAGAATCTCAAGTAGCAACTGATGTTCAATCACTGATATTTCATTAAATGAAATCTAATAAAAAATAACGTGTAAAAATTTAATTCACTTCGGAATACTTTCTAGGTAAAAGTAGATAATGACATGACTATTCGTTTTTTCTGATATTTTTTTTCATTTCTAGTAAATTTGTCCAACATTGACCAGTTGTATTTCGGTTAGTATTGGGTCTACGAATTCGTTTTATATACCAAATTTTAGCAAATTTAATGCTCTACAACTTTGAATTATGCTATATTTCACAAAATATGAATAGTTTACAAGATATAAGCAAAAAACTGAAGAATTCTCAAATTTTTGAGGTTTTTGTCCCCCCCTCCCCTCCCCCCACATGGTCCTCGAGGTCAAAAACTTAGGATTGGCATTCTAGAGTACCCCCAAATAACCAGTAAAAATTTCATTCCCTTCGGAATATTTTTCCGGCAAAATGTTATATCGAATGGTCTATAATGTGACTTTCCATTTATTTTTCAGAAAGAGCAATATATCAAAAATTGAACTTTAATTAAAAGATCAATTTGCTCTCTAGCAACTCTACGAATTCTCCCCATCTATATAGGAACTAAAGGACGGGGAAAATACAAAATCATTTTGTCAGGGCCGGATTAAGACCCTTGAAATCAACTAAATTTAATGCCCTCTTACACTTTCAATTCAAAATATTAAAAATCACAAAATAAAATTTTATTATTTGTGGGATTGTACAATTTTTCATCTAAATTTCTTAAATATCGGAAGTTTTATTTGTCTATGGCCAAGTTAGTGGTGGCTGCTTAAAACAATATATGTAATGATGTAGGGAACCATCGAAACTGTAAGCTGCAGTTGCTGCCAAAATAAAATCTAAATAATATACCATATATTGTTTTAATCAGCCACCACTAACTTGGCCATAGACAAATAATTTATCCGATATTTAAGAAATTTAAAATTTTATTAATCGAATATTTCATATCCATGAATTTTTTTCAGTAATGTTCATTGAATTTTGAAAATGGCTATGAATTTAATTAATAAAATAATTTTAATAATTAATTCGGCTATAGTGCCTCCTATTCTTTGATGCTCTAAGCATCTGCTGGAGTAGTTTAAGGGTCCAGTAGCACATCGATGCCCCGTAAAAGCTAGAGATCTTGGGTTCAATTCCTGGGGACCATGGGGGCTTGGCCCACCAACAAAAACATATTTACAATCATGTTAAACAAAATTATAGAATATATTTTTTGCAATTTCAAACTTGAAGCTGTTGTTTATTTTTTTTTCTTCTATAATAATAGCATGTGAAGTGAGCTGTGAGGTTAATGGGCTGATAAGCTTAGCTAGTTTGCTGCATATCCCTAGTTAAATCAATATTAAAATTTATCTCTACAATTATTTTTTAATTATTCGTTAATTACTCCATATATATTATCATAAAAAAGCATTCTTTTGTTTGTTTAAATAAAATTTTGCCTCAAGGGACGATTCATTTCTCTTTTTTTTGTTTCCTCCTTTCTTTTTTTAGAGATCCTTTTCTGAGCTGACAGTTATTTGAAATTTCTCGTTTAAAGCTGTCCGATTTTTTTTTTTTGCGTGACAATTGTATAGGCATATGGAATTAAGTCTCAACAAGACACTCACGCATGATTAATCCTAAACAAATCTTTTTTCCGAATATTTCGAAGATATAACTAATAAAAAAATATTTCCATTACTCAAGTGATTAAAATAGGCTATACAAATTTTATTTATTTATTTTTAATTAAAAAAATATTATTTTTAAAGAATAACTTTAAATGATGAAACTAGAAGTTTTGTTTTATTAGTGGTAAAGCACGCCGAAGGCGCTAGTATATGGTGCCCTCGGCGAGCAATTGCAAAGTTTTAAGGTTTTAAATTTCTCTCTGAATTAGTTTTAAATTTCCCTCTCTAACTCGACTTCTTTTTTCTGACCAATCAGCGCCCTGGCAGGCATATATTTACATACAGGGATTTAAGATAAAGAGATAAGATTGTTTCATTCCACCAGCGGAAGTGGGAAATTATGGTTCGAGTCCAGCTCAATCAAATACAAATTTATCTCGCAAATATCTTTATCATAAATGACATAGTCTATACACTCGTGGCTTTATATTTTATAGTCTATTGGGCGTTTTTGAAAACCACTTACTATTTTTTTAAATTCTGGTTTGCCCCCGAGTTTGGCGTAGTAGGTAGCGTGCCTACCTCCTATACCAAACGTCGCGGGTTCGGACCCAGGCAGTCCGATGATTTTATTTAAGCCATCTGGATACCAGATGGCTTAAATAGAAATGCCTGAACCCCCAAAATATATATTAATTACAACGGTTATCGTCTAAAGTCTTAAATGGCCTTAGTTGCCGAAAAGACTGTGTGAAGGTGTGTGAGTGTGAGAGTGAATGAGAAAAAAGTGTGAATGTTTTTTTATTAAAATTAAAAAAAAAAAAAATTCTGGTTTTGTTTTAATTCTTAATTATCTCTCTTTAGTTCTTTTGACTTGTTTTTTTAATTTCCCTAACTTTATATCATTTCGGAATTGATTTACTATCAGCATGTGATTGACAAGACGCATTTTTTTTTTTTTTTTAAATTAATCTATTGCGCTGGTGCAAAACCTTATTTACCTCCCTCATTGTTGCAAGGGAAAGGTCTGATTTACTTCCTCCTGAAAGATCTTTTGTTTAATTTGTTCTGATTAGGGATGTGATTAAACTTCTACCTTCATTACTATACCATTATATTAAAAACTAACTTTTTCTTTTAATAAAAATCATTCACACTTTTTTCTCATTCACACTCACACACACATTCACACAGTCTTTTCGGCAACTCAGGTCATTTAAGACATTTACGATAACCGTTGTAATGAATATATCTATTGGGGGTTCAGGCATTTCTATTTAAGCCATCTGGTATCCAAATGGCTTAAATAAAATCAGCAGGCAGTCCGCTTGGTGTCCGAACGTTTGGTATAGGAGGTAGTCATACTACCTATCTTCTACGCCATACCCGGGAGCAAAACTAACTTTTATTTTTATTAAATATATAAGTTGCCAATCAATCAATTTGACGTCTCTGTTATTCTCTGTTAGTCCTGAGATAGTGCGCGACGGACTTACGAAACGTTTGTTGCAGAAAATTCATTTTTTTTTACGACTTAAAAATTATTAAAATTTATATGAAGTCGAAAAAAAATTAGGCAACCTTATGAGAAGAAATAATTTTTATTTTCTGATTTTCGTTTCGGTTACGCGTCCCGACCTTCTTCACTTGTTTTGGAAATTGCTTTTGGATTGTATTCATTAGGGAGTCAAAATTGTCTTTTATATTATAAAAATTTACACTAATTTACACTAACCACTGCAAACAACTAAGAGTAATTTACAAAGGTCTTGAAGAAGGTTGTATTGCGCAACTGAATCTTCGGCCAGAAAATAAAAATAATTTCTTCTCTACTGGTGTTACTGTTATTTTAAGATTTTATTTTGAACCACTGGCATTTCTATCACTCGTATCAATAATCTCTTTACCTCAGCTCTAATAGAAAGAAACATTAAAAAAAAATACAATATATGAAATTAAATAATTTTATTTTCAAAAAGTTTTTTTTTTTATAAAAAAAAATACACATGATATATATATATATATATGCGAAGACAAGTTTTCTCGGGTTAAGTCGCGTGGGGTGCTGAGATTTACTCGACGTTTCGGCCTCCTTTTGGAGCCATTTTCAAGAGAGAAGGAAGTTAGGAGGTAATGGTGGAGGGGGTTGCGCAGTCTTCCTGGTCCCCAGGTCAATTTGGTGGATGACTCAGAGGCGTGGATTGGTCTCTGAGAACTGGAGGAAGGTTGGGTGTGTGTAATTGTGTTCGGTTTGGGTTGACTACGGGGCCTCAATCTGCCTACTCCCCAAGTCGGGTGTTGGTGGTGTGTTTGGTGGATGCCTCAGAGGTCTGGGTTTGTCTCTGAGGAATGGACAGTGGTTGGTTCTGTGTAATCGGGTTTGTGTTTGGTTTGGGTTGACTTTGGGGCCTCAATCTGCCTACTCCCCAAGTCGGGGTGTTAGCTCTTGGTTCCCGGGGTCTCAACCTGCCTACTCCCAGGCCGAGAGTAACTGAACCGAACCGAACACAATTACACACACCCAACCCCTCCAGTTCTCAGAGACCAATCCACGCCTCTGAGTCATCCACCAAATTGACCTGGGGACCAGGAGACTGCGACCCCGTAAACAACCCCTCCACCATTACCCCTAACTTCCTTCTCTTGAAAATGGCTCCAAAAGGAGAGCCGAACGTCAGTAAATCTCAGCACCCCACGCGACTTAACCCGAGAAAACTTGCTTCGCAACATCCGGTCGGGAAACCTTCAAGAACATATATATATATATATAAAATAAATCCAGGCAAATGTCCAAAATTTCTCTTAGCTTAATTAGAAAAATTTGTTCATTTTACTGAGAGCTGAGAGGTCTTATAAGCCTCTCTTAAATATCTAATAAAAGGCAAATTCTTTCGATATAAAAATATTTTCTTTTCCCTCCACAAAAATAGGCATTTTACCAAAAATTCGTAATTTAGTGAGAGCTAACTTGGAATCATCATCAAATTTTTTTTTTTTTTTTTTGTTCCTTGGAACACTTGAACCCTTTAGGGATCCTTGCATTCAAATCAAATGATATTAAAATTTTGCCTCTAAATTCAATTCATTAAAAGTATTTTATTTAAATCGGAAATATAACATTTCATGTGTATTCAATCCTATTGAATCCTTTATAAAAGTATAGAATCTAATTCTCGCTAGTTATTTCCTCTCTTCTACGTATATAAGGAAAAGCTTCTGTTGGTGGGGGTGGTTGTATTGTCCTCTTATTTGTCCCATGGAGTAGCAACGCCGGGTGAGCTCGACTCCACTCAAATGGGAGGGGTGGCAGTGGGCGTTCCATTGTTGCCAGTTCATGACAATGGGGCGAACGCTAATGGACTCAGCAACGGGATGGCCGTGGAGGGAACAACACCCAATGGAAACGTATTCAATATATATCTAGAGATATTTTTGATTGAACTAACAAGTAAAAAAGAAAGAAAAAAAAAAGGAAAATCTCTAAAGAGAAACGAGAAAATACAAATACTTGAAATGAAAAGCAACTTTAATATAGTCTTTACTATTATTATTATTTCAATAAAATACTGGTTCAGAATTTTTTAATACATATGAGCCGTAAAATATAAAGAATTATTTCGAAAAATACTTGTACTTTTATAAGAAAAATATTCTATTTTTTTTTTTTAAATAAAGGAAAAAAAACAACATTCTTGGGATTTTTGTTTTTATCTTATTTAAGATTTTTTTGGCATCGGAAGCCATTTAAACCCCCTCTCTATCTATTTAAATTTATTGGTAGCCAATTAATACATTTTTGTCTCATGAGACTGGATGTGAACCCTTGACCCCTAGCATAAGAGGCGGGTACTCTACCACTGTTCTATTGCCCAAGGGCTCACTATTGGGTTGAAAGCATATACTAGATGGGAGTGTGGCTCTTGGCTAGGAATATTTGCACCATGACTGGTCTTAATTAAATTGAAACTCTCAACAGTAGTTTCACCCCCTCCTCCCTTCTCCATGGCCGAAAAGCTAGGGGTGTTGACAAATGTCTATATCGATAGCCTATAATGGGCGCTGGCCCATTGAATATTTATTTAAATCTTTTGGATACCAAATATTTATTTAAAACCTTTGGATACCAAATGGTTTAAATAAATGTGCCTGGACCCCAATATATAGCCTCCTGTCGTATTAATAATGTGTATCGTTCAAAGTCTATATAGCCTAAGATGCCGAAAAAACCATAGGCTCTAGTTAAAGCATTATGTATATGTAAAAACTAAAAAAAAAAAATTGAATTAAAAATACTGTCATGGACGTAGCCAGCGGGTTCAATGCCCCTCCCATGTCTTGTCCTGAAAATTCTTTGTCTATTAACTTTGACACTTATGACCTAGTGTTTTTAATTATTTTTTTTTTTTAATTTTCATATTTTCGAATTAATAAGAAGAGAATGCGACCAATAATAAAAAAGCATCTATTTATTAACACTCCTTATTCCGGAACATTTCGCCTATGATTAACAAAGCCATCTTGAGTCGTTAAGAGTATATTTAATTATTATTATCAAATATACCCTTAAAAGGATGAAGATGGCTTTGTTAAGCATAGCCAAAACGTTCAGGAATAAAGAGTGTTAAAAAATAGACGCTTTTTATTATTGACTGCATAATCCTTTTATTAATCCAAATATTACATATATGGGCGATGTTATGCATGAAGGAACCAAGCGCCATTATGATCTTAATTGAGATAAGTCCGCCATCTTGTAGAGAAAAAGAGGATCTACCTCTTTATTTAAATCACAACATTATTACTATGTGCACTTTTTTGTATAAAACAAGGGAAAAAAGCCATTTCCATTGGGTTTGTTTACAATTGTGCAAATGAAATGCTCACTATCTCAGATTTAGGTTAATGGCGCTTGGTTCCTGCGTGCACAAACATCGCCCATATAACAGCCATAATTTATTATATATTCCATTTAATAAATTATAATCAGATTGAGGGATTTTTGCCCACTCATAGCTTCGTTGAATGAGGAATGTATTTATCTATTTTTAATTACAATAATAAGCTTAGATTCAAATTTACCAAAAATTTTTAATAAATTTTTATATAGTCTTTATTATTAGACTATTATTATTATTTCTTTATAAAATTAAATTCATAGCATTAAAAAATATATATTTCTACCCTCTCCCTATTTCGTGGTCATATAATAAACGTACTGAATGATAATCGGCAAATAAAATCCTATTTAGAGAGTGAACAATTCAAACAAGCAATCCAATAAATAGGGAATAATGGATCGATTTTAAACAACGATAAAAGAGACTTGACGAAATAATTCATTTTCATAAATAAACACATATCCAATTAAAAACGACTTATGTTTTATTCCCTATTAATTCAATCCAATCGCGTGACTGCATTGAGGGTCAATTTAAATTTACAAATTAAAGGATAGTTTATTTGTATGTTTAATAAAAGGGGGGGGATATATTTAATATATACAATCTATCGTAAAATTTGACGAAATTAAATTTTAAGAAATTTCTGCTAAACCAGTATGATCAAATTTTCTTTTTATATGTGATTATTAGGCCGGACAAAAAGCAAAAATGGAAAATAAGTGCTTAAAAAGCTAAAAAACTTGAATAAAAGTTGTTAAATAAGCATATAAGTTGAAAAAGCATCTAATAAGCAATTTTTACTCATACCAATGGCGTATACAAATTTTTTTTTTAAAGAAACTAAATTTATTCCGCCCCGCCCTGCGAAAATTTTGTTTTTGCGGAACCAAATTTTTTCACCCTGCGGAAATTTTTTTTTTACAATGCTATAATTTTTCGCACTGGGGGCTTTTGAAAATTTTTTTTTGGGGGAGGGGGCCGGCCCCCCCCCCCCCCCCCCCTCTTATACACGTCCCTGGTGTATGCGTGTGTGAATGGGAAAAGTGTGTTTTTTAATAAAAAAAAAATTATAAATATTTGTAAAATAAGTTCAAATAAGCACGAAAGGGAAAAAAAGCATGAAAATTCAAAAAAGCAAAAAAAGCATAAAAAATGCAATCTCAATACACTTAGTTTTTCCTAATTCGTATAGAAATTAAATATCTAATGGCTGCTTATAAAATTGAGCAATAAGCATTTTGCTTAAAATCCGGTCTCTAGTGATTATTTTCTGGTTTAAAAATTTAAATTTCATCAACTTTGCCAATCATTTAAAAAAAAAATTTTATATATTGGAAAGAAGTTGATGATATAAAAATATAATTTATAATTTCAAGATTATTATAATAAATCAGATTTTCTACGGATCATTTTAGGCAAGAAAGATCATTTTTTAATTATATGAAAAAAAAAAATTAATTTTTGACTGATTCTTTTCTAATTTTTGAAATTATTTATTTTCACCAAATATCCATTGATTTTTGGAGTTTAGGCTTTCACAGTTATTTATCATTAATAAAAAGAATTTTGTTTTCGCTTTAACTTTGGTTTATTTGTAAAGATTACAACGTTTTGACCTTCTTCAGTTAAGATTATAAAGATTGTAACATCTGTGTTATTTCAAATGAGATTGTTACATATGTAACAACTTTTGTAGGCCACAGAATGAGGGGCCCAAACTATGTATTCTTTACAAATAAACCACAGTTAAACCGAAAAAAAATTATTTTATTAATCCATTAATTTTTATTACCACTTTATTAAAATATAAATTGTTTAAGTTTCCACTTTTGATTTTTATTATCTATATTTAATATTTTAATTACAATCAATTGGTTTTGAAGGTTTACTCTAATTTTGCAGATGTAATTAACAATGAGGAGATTAAGGCAACCTAAAGCAAATAAAGAAAAATATATTTCTCTCTTTCCACTTTATATTATACAAAGGTCGATGTTTCGACCAATTTTCTGGCCTCCATCAGGAGTGTGCTAAGTTTGCCTCTAGCTCAGCGAGGCTCTTGGCAACTCCTGACATACTTATGTTGGTGCGAACATTCGTCGGATGGTACGACTTCTGAACTATTGAACCAGAAGTCATGCCATCCGACGAATGTTCGCATCAACAGTATGTCAGGAGTTGCCAAGAGCCCTCTAAGCTCGAGGTAAACTTAGCTCATGTCCTGATGAAGGTCGAAAAATCGGACGAAACGTCGACATTTTCATAAAACAAAGCGGAAAAAGAGAAATATTTTTTTGTTTCGGCTGCCTTAATCTCCCCATTGTTAACTTATTTAAGATATTATTTGGAAAAATTTAGTGGAATGGAGGTGACAAAATAAAATTTTAATTAGAATATAAGCCTTGACTGAGATTTCTAATATTTTAAAAGAAATGATGTAACAAAAAAGGCAAAATAGCAAAATCCGATACCTAATAATAAATAAATAAATGAATAGAGAAAAGAGTGGGGTAAAACTTTCTCCGATATAAATCCGAACTCCATAGGACACTGACCTGTATAAATATTTATTAAATTAGTTTATAATTCAATATGTGTCATTTATAATTTAAACTTATACACGTATTAATAGATTATACTAAAAGGTCTTCTTATATAATTTTAGGCCATCCCCCATTTATCTATATTAAATCGCTTTTCGCTTTGATGCTATTCTGGGAGACTTAATGCCTTATCTTTACTTAGATTAAAGCAAAGGCTTGGGCCAGAACATGAGAACTGTCAAAGAAAATGCCAACAACCAGTATATCACAACTATATAAACCAATTATACCCGAAAGATAAAGAGAAATTACCTGTAAAATGATATATTACAAGAGTCAACAACTCGGATCAAATTTTACTATTGTTTTGTTTAATGTTTCTCCCACCACCTTTTTTTTTTTTTTTGTTAATTGAACTCTCGTTTTCTTTGAATAATTTACTATTAGTGAAATTTTATTAGGTATTAATGTCAATTACTTTAAGTTTCTCCTTCTTATTAAGCCACTTTTATTGATAGTGGTTTTGGTCAAGTGTGAGAGAGCGAACTTGGAAACTTCGCCTTTATGGGGGTTTTAGCAAGAAGAGATAAATAGGTTAATGTAAGAGAGGGAAGTGCGGTTAGGAAAGTATAATAATTTGAGTGCTCTTTGACTAGTATCAAAATATTTTAAATATGTGATATGAGCCTATAATTATTTTAATATTCCATAGATTTGTAGTAATACAAATGAGTAAAGGAAAGAATAGTGACATTAAAAAAATATCATATTTATTTGTATATGCTTTTCGAGATAATCGTTCTTTTAAATAGATTAATTGATTGTCAAATATAGGCCTACACGTTTGTAGTTTGTATATTTTCTGACACTTAACATTTTTATGGCTGTAGAGATTGAATCAGAATTCGAGGGATGTTGCAGCTAGAAAATTAAAAAAAAAATTGTAGTTGCCTATAGTTTACTTTATATATTATTAAAATTGTAAAATAAATAAGACTACTATAATTTATTAATATAATTATAGTAGATAAGGCTTCATCAGTCCCTTTGAAATGTTTGCACTTTTTTAAGCCCATTTACTTTTCTTATTTTTTTTTGACTCACTATACATTTGAAATCTCATCTCTGGACGTTTTTACCAAATGGTGTCCAAACTGATGATTTAGTCAGTGGGTTCTTGTCTTGTTAAGGAGGCCGGAGAGAATGTTCCCTTGAGATCGGTTGCTCTGGATCTTGGCGGATCCTCTATTTCGCCGGGTAAACATAATATGCCAAGGGGTTCCCTGGGTAGTCCAACACGGGCATAATTCAAGCCCACGAGACACGCGCACTCAATACCTTTTTTTTTTTTTAATTTAATGGCAAAATAAATACCAACAAATGAAATATTTTCGAGAAATACAAATCTTGTTTGTAATTTACGTTTGAAATATGTTTAACAGAAAGGATCATAAACAAAAAATCAGCAAGATATATAAAAGATGATTTATTCTTTTTAAAAGTAATGTGAATGTCTGTTATTTTCAAAAGCTATATTTTATCCAGAAAAAAAAAACAAATATTAATATTGTACCAAATAATTAACTTTCGCTGTAATAAATAAATAGTACAGGACACTAAGTGGATTCTGAAAATATTATGTGAAAACATTTTTAAACTCATTTTAAGGAAATGTTTTCGGTGCTATAAGGGCCTGATGTGCTCAAGAGTGGGGCCTTTTTTGTCCCCTCGGCCTTTTTTTTTGTCCCCTCGGCTGAGGCCATTTAGGGTTTTAACAATTAGGTCTTATATCGCCTGCTAAGAATCATAGTGGCGAAAGTCCGAAATTCAACAAATAGAGAAAAGGCGTTTGCATGTTTTATAAACAAATACATTTAAATAGCCGGGCCAGAATGGAAATATACTCGTATTTTGGCCACTTTGACACTCAAAAGAGAAGACGTTTTAACATCGTTTGTTAGGCTAAGGGAGCGTACAAGTATTACGTAACGCAATTTGGGGAGAGAGGGGGGTTGAACAACACATTACGTAACTGGTATTTTTAGCGACTTTCCGGCACTTTGCGCAACATAATTGTGACTTTTAGATAAAAATGGCCACTTGAGCGTTACGTAACGTCTAGAGGGGAGGGTCCAGAAAAAATGTTACGGTGCGTTACATGGGGAGAGGGGGGGTCAAAAATCTTCAAAAATTGCGTTACGTAATACTTGTACGCTCCCTAAACTCAAAAATTGAATTTTCCTACTTTCGTCACTACGATTCTCAGCAGACGATATATTAAATAATTTATACAATACCGATGTCTACCGGGGACTTTCAACATGCTGATTCCTCGGGGTCACCCACCCGAGGTATCGTCGTGCTTGAATTGTTTTTTATATAAGACCGTTTCGGGATTAAGAAATATATTAATATTCGCAACTAATTGTATTTGAAATTTTTTGAAAATCTTAAATACAGGGAAAAGTGATTAACATTTTTTTTAAATATATTTACCAGTATTATGTACTAATTATTTTTTTCTTTGTTTCAGGTGAGTTAAAAGACTTCTGATAACTTCTTATATCTTCCCTCAATGTGAGTATAGCCTAAATTCTTAAATATTTTGTTTTATTAATAGGCTATTAATAAAACTAAAAATGTAAAAGATTTCAAAATCATTAAAAGTATGATTGTAGTTTTTAATGATTTTGAATTCAAAAGACTGTTGCTAATGAATTTATTTAAAAAAAATAAATAAATAAATAAAAAGAAACTCGAAAATATGTGTATATTTAAAAATGTCGTCTCTTGCCTCTAAGAACAAAATTTTCTCCCTTAAAATCATAAATCATCATTTATGATTATTTCTTTGTTGTAATTTTTTTTTTTTTTTTTAATTCGTATTAAGTTCTTTATCCGTATTTAGGCCCCGGCGCTATTTATTTCAATTGATTGCTATCCAATTCAAATGAAATACATTTTTTCGCCTGGGAAGGGATGCGAGTCGGGGGTGGGTTGAAAAAGGGCATGACAATTAGTATCTGAACGTTGTAAAGTTATCAATTGACAACATAACTACCTCGAACTTCTCAACTCCAGAGTGGGTGCATCTAAATTATTTATTTACTCATTTTATGCTATTTATTTTGATTTTTTAACGAATTTTTACTTTTTTCTTATATTCTTCTTACCTAATATAAATGAGCATTTTGTGTCTTGACTGATATGCTTTTTACTTTCTCTTACCCTATATATGAAATATATATAGAGAGAAAGTATTATGATCTTGTCAAAAACTCGATGTCGAGATTTTGATGGATATACATGTTTGAGGTCCACTAAGTCCAAAAAAGTGGGTCCCGCAAATTGGTCTGTGTGTGTGGACATTTTTGACCATGAAGGAAATGAGCTAGGAGGGTGAAATTTTATATTTAAGTTAGGCACCTTCCGAACTCGTGTAAGGCACCTTCCGAACTCGTGTAAATAAGCTTTTGAACAAAATCGGCCAAAAAGTACTAGTACTTTACTGATGTACTTTTTCAGTTTTTTTCGATTTTCTCGAAATTCGCTGCAACTATTTTGTTTAAAAATTCATAAATCAACTATTTTTTAGATGCTCTTTAAAAAGTATATCAGTGAAATTTTTCGTGGAAATCGTTTGAAGTACACTTTACTGATGTGGAAGCATTTGTAGCTCAGCGCCATCTATGAATCATTGCGTGGTCAAGTTTGGAACTAAAGTGCTAAGAGCAACTAAATATATCTCGACACAAAAAAATCTGGTGTGAACAGCACGGAGCACAACTTTCTCTTACCGAAGGGTAAAAGAAAATTATGTACTGTGAGCCAGTCACACCAGATTTTTTTTTTTATCAAACTGACGTCATTATATTTACGTTAGAAAATCTTAAAATTTTTCATTCATAATTTCATATAAAAATAATTAGTTCCAACATATATTTTAAGTGTGAAGAAGAGAGGAGGAAGACAGAAAAGAGGGGACGGGGATTATTAATTAATAACCTCTCGACAAGAAAAAGAGAAGATAATTAGCTGAAAAATTTGTTAATACGATTAAAACTAATGACTCGTTCATTTGTTTCTCCCAACCTTGTTATATTAATTCAAGAAAAATATCATAAAGTGTGCTTGTTTAATGGCGGGCTACATCAATTCATTCACAGGGTTAGAAATTTTTATAAAATTACATTTGTCAGTTTTTTTTTTTTTTTTAAATCATTGTCCATCTTCCAACAGCAATAAATGTCGGATGTAAATCATTTTGAAAAATATATACCATAACCTAAATTCTTTTTAATAGGCTAGTTACTGAATTAAAAAAAAAGGAATTATTATCTCATTTAATATATCAGAATTGATGATAAAAAATAAATTATTCGCTTCAAATTTGAAGTAAAATGAAAAGCAAAAGTAAGCCTGAGGGTTGTTAGTTTAATATATATCGTTTTACTTTTTCACTCGAGTCTTATTTTTTCTTTCTGTTTGCATTGTCTTTTTACATTTTCTTATTTTACCTCATTCGTCTTGAAATCTTAGGCATTTTTTTGCTAATTTAAAACGGAAAAATTAGAATTTTTTTTTAAGATATATGTCGTAACAGCCAGCAGACTTTGGAATTGCCTCCCTTTGCTCACTAAGAGGTCCCGAAAGCCCTATATATTATATATTTAAAAATAAATAAATATCGAAAGTAGAAAAAAATTCTGCAATTCATGACATTATTACTTTCTCTTACCTTTATATATGTTAAGAGAGAAAGTATTGGATTCATGTCAGAGATTCGTTGTCGAGATTTTGACGGATATACACGTTTTGAAGTGGGCGCTGAATCAAAAAAAGTGGTTTTCGCGGCGACATTGTCTGCCTGTGTGTGTGTGTCTGTGTGTCCGTGTACTGTGAAATATATCAAGAACGAAAAAAGTTTGGAAGTTGAAATTTTATATTTAAGTTAGGCACCTCCATGCGACGTGACACGAAGCTTTTGGACAAAATCGGCCCAACAGTACTTGTACTTTACTGATGGACTTTTTCAGTTTTTTTTTTTTTCGATTTTCTCAAAATTCACTCCAACGATTTTGATTAAAATTCAAAAATCAATTTTTTTTTTTAGATGCTCTTTAAAATGTATATTCTCATTTTGCCATTGAAATCTTTTGAAGACCACTTTACTCTTGTACTTCATAGGAAAGATAGGAGAAATGATTGCCTTGGTAACAAATTATAAATATTTTTCTCCTTATACATTTTACATCTTGAAATTCGAATGTACCTTACTGTCGGAAACTAAATATATGTCGACACAAAAAATCTGGGGTGACAAGCACAGGACACAACTTTGGATTCAAAGAAAATTTCGCATTTGATTTAGCTCTTGACTCTTTGATATTTAATTTGATGACTTATTGATCTGAGATGAATGGGTTGGATGGAGTGAGTGGACATTTGACAAAGCCCATTGAGACAAGGAGATGCCATCCCGCCTCCTATTCCTATTCTTGGAGAGGTTTCCGTGGGCTGAATAGCCGACGCACCTTTTTTTTTTACCAACCCACACTTAACTTTCCCGTTTTTGCCATATATTTATTTTTATTAGATTTTTCTTTTAATTATAAAAATAGCACATTTTTTTAAGTTAACAAATAAAATAATTACTTAGACCTACCTATGCCATGAATATTACTTTTTTTCATATGTTTAAAACGAGTATTGAGGGAATTTACTCTTCGAAAAATTTTTTTTGTTTCCCCCGATATATTAGCCTTAGGCCAAACAAAATTCTGCAAATATTACACTGATACAAACCATTGATACAAATAATACAAATATAAATAAATTAATTAATTTTTTTTAATTATAAAATTTTTTATTATATTTCTACCTCAAAAAATATTTATTTTTTTTTTTTAATAATTAAAGATAATAATAATTTAATAAGTGGTAGTGAAATTCTGAAAATTGTCTAATTAATTTCTAGATTACCTTCCGTTTGAGTTCACATTTAAACATGAAAATTTGGAGTTAATCCTCATCTCTAAAGTGAATTTCTGAGGTAATTAGCTGCTATATTATTTTTTCGTTAAAAAAAGCTCCCAAGCAGCGCCTATCACTTTATTATATGAATTAATAAGATAATTAAATTATATATCAAACAAGTAGTCTATCTATTTGTAACAAACAAACATGAAAAAAAACTTAAGTTTTCTTTCCATGTTTGTAGCTCCTAAGATGGTTCAAACGAAACGTTAGCAAGTGGTTTTAATAGTTTTTATTGAATTTGGCTGCATTCTTCTTGTAAATTATTCCTTCTTATCTTTTTAAAATCTGGTCTGATGGTCGCACAACACACAACTTTCTCTTACCTTCGGTAATCGGAAGTTGTGTTCTAAAACTTGTAACACCAGATTTTTTTGTGTCGGTATATTTAGTTTCCCCCGAAATATCAGAATTCGAAATGTAAAATTTATAAATATGGGAAAAGATTTATATTTTTGTTACCATGGCAAGCATTTTTCTTCTATCTTTCCTATGAATTACAAAGAGTAAAGTCTGCTTCAAAAGATTTCATTGGCAAAATGAGAATATACATTTTAAAGAGAATGTAAAAACTAATTTTTTGAATTTTAACCAAAATCGTTGTATCGAATTTTTGAGAAAATCGAAAAAAACTGAAAAAGTGCATCAGTAAAGTACTAGTACTCTTTTTTGGGCGATTTTGTTCAAAAGCTTTGGGTCATGTCCAAGGAGGGTGCCTAACTTATATATAAAATTTCAACCTCCTAGCTCTTTTCTTTCTTGAGATATTTTGTTCACAGACATACGAACCAGACAGGCAGACCATGTCGAAAATCACTTTTTTCTAAAAAATAATTGGTTTATAAATTTTAATCAAAATCGTGGGAGCGAATTTTGGAAAATCGCAATAACTAAAAAAGTGCATTCTGTAAAGTACTAGTACTTTTGACCAATTTTGATCAAAAAACTTCCTGTGACGTACCAGGGAGTTAGCTAATTTAAATTTAAAATTTAA
>JAKCPI010021178.1:0-13120 GCA_023213315.1 Euborellia annulipes
TACAAACAGGCCGAATTTGCTTTTATATATTACTATATTATTGGCATTTGAATATTTTTCTGTTTTTTGTTTCGCATTTTTTTCTAAAGAATAGCCTCCATTTAGCTTTTCGGATGGTTCAAATTATAGATTTTTCATACTTATGTACACAAACTTGAAAATCCCCATCGTGAAATGGAAGTAAAACAAAAAGCCAAAGTGTGCTGACCGGAATGATGAATATTTGATATCTCGCTATCACTTTTTTTTTATTTTCTTACTTGAGCAACCTCGCGTGACGTTTAATTAATATATAAAATTTCATTTATTTTGATGTAAATTTGTAGACAGACATTTATTTAATTTCACTTTTTCAGACACCCCTTTGAAAGGTTGAGAAACACTTCGAACTCTTAATTTTCTTTGGAAAAGGGAATTTCATTACTCCCCCCCCCCTCCTCTGGTTATCTGATGTGGTCCATTGACTATTAACGCTTTGATCTTCATTTAATATCATTATGGCAGCCTAGACTGAAATTATTCGGCCTCAGATAATTAGCCATTTGACTTTTTAATGAAAACTCAATTAATCTCTTAATTTTAGATGAAAAAATAACAAAACATGCTTTGAACAGAAGAAAATTTCTAAATTATAAAGAAAAAATGTAATTAATTCCCGGGTACAGGAGCCAGGTGAAATAAAAAAGCGTATTCTGCCTGCCTCTTTCACTTGTTAGATAAGTAAGAAAGTTAGGAATATACAAATTCATCTGCTCATTAACTCTGAGGGGCTCAACATATCTAGAAGCAGATGAATTTGTCTATTCCTAACATTCTTACTTATCAAACAACTGAAGGGGGTAGTTCTAAACATTTTTTAACACCTTTGTCCTGAAGATGGGTGAAGTTTAGTCCCCGAAACGTTGAAAAAAATCTTCAATTCAAGATGTTCCTTTCTCGGCCCTCTTGGTTGAATTTAGGTGGTTTACAATGTGGGGGCGTTCAGTCGAAACATTTGTGAACGACCCGCATTGTAAAAATTTTATTAATAATTTGAAAACTTACCACCTAAATTCAACCAAGAGTGCCGAAAAAGAACATCTTGAATTGAAGGTTAAATTCTACCTGCCCAGAATCTGTAAATTTTAAATTAAAGTTGAAAAAAAAAATAATTCGGGTTGAAAAGAAGTCTTTTATTTTATCTGTATTCCTCGGCATTGTCTTTGGTGATATTTGGACTTACTTCCACCTGATAAATAAAATATAAATGGAGAAATCGAAACATTTTTCAATAGGAATTTTTGAACGAAAATAATTTATAGAAGGAACCGGAGAATAAAACCAGCCGTTAGTGGACGCCTCTCACATCAATTTAATTCGTAAATATTTCGACCGACATCACGCCTGGTCATCATCATTACAAAAAAAATCTGGTGTGACTGGCGCACAGCACACAGCGTTCTCTTACCTTCGGTAATCGAAAGTTGTGTACTGTGCTTGTCACACCAGATTTTTTTGTGTCGACATTTATTTAGTTTCCGACAGTACAGTATATTCGATTTTCAAGATGTAAAATTTATAAGTATAGCGAAATATTTATATTTTGTTACCATAACAACCATTTCTCCTATCTTTTCTATGGAGTTCAAGAGTAAAGTGGTCTTCAGAAGATTTCAATGAGAAAATGAGAATATACATTTTAAAGAGAATCTAAAAAATAATTGATTTTTGAATTTAAAAAAAAATCGTTGGAGCAAATTTAGAGAAAATCGAAAAAAACTGAAAAAGTGAATCAGTAAAGTACTAGTACTCTTTGGTCGATTTTGTTCAAAAGCTTCGTGTCACGTCCCATGGGGGTGCCTAACTTAAATATAAAATTTCAACTTCCTAGCTCTTTTCGTTCTTGAGATATTTTGTTCACAGACACACACACACACACACACAGACAGACCATGTCGCGAAAACCACTTTTTTGGATTCAGGGGACCTCAAAACGTGAAGATCCATCAAAATCTCGACATCGAATTTTTGACATGAATCCAATACTTTCTCTCTATATATATATTACATATATACATAGGTAAGAGAAAGTAAAAATAACAAAACATGCTTTGAACAGAAGAAAATTTCTAAATTATAAAGAAAAAATGTAATTAATTCCCGGGTACAGGAGCCAGGTGAAATAAAAAAGCGTATTCTGCCTGCCTCTTTCACTTGTTAGATAAGTAAGAAAGTTAGGAATATACAAATTCATCTGCTCATTAACTCTGAGGGGCTCAACATATCTAGAAGCAGATGAATTTGTCTATTCCTAACATTCTTACTTATCAAACAACTGAAGGGGGTAGTTCTAAACATTTTTTAACACCTTTGTCCTGAAGATGGGTGAAGTTTAGTCCCCGAAACGTTGAAAAAAAAATATTTCGATTTCTCCATTTATATCAAGAGTCGCGGGAGCGACTCGTCGCCGAGCATGTGAAAAGCAAAAGAAAGCAAAGAAACTCTTAATACTACCATTTAGTTGATATTCCAATAGATGCCAATGGCCCATTGCATTTAGATGGACGAGTCGTCCCTAGACTATATTATCAAGAATGATTTTAAATCCTTAATAAAAGATAGGGACGTGAAAAAATTTTTTTGAGAAACTTTTCTCTTTCTGGGCGAATATCTCAAAAAGGTTTTAAGATATCGGAGCCAAATTTTTTTTATATTAAACTAGAATAAATAAGGATTATTTTGAGCACGAATTCAAAAAAAAATTCCAGTGCCAAACAGAATGGCAGAGGCTCAAAGTTGAGATTTTGCCGATTTCGGAAGGTCAAAAGTTAGTCTCTTATTTTTCCTTTTTCTTTTTTTTTCATTCTTTTCTTCAATTTTCAAATTTTTAGACAAAGCTACAGGTTTCCCTGCTGGACCGATTAGGATGAAATTTAAAATACAAATAGATACTATCAAAAACCCGATACCTTTGATGTAAAATTTCATTTTGGATCAAAAGTGACTTTTTGAGAGGTATTCAAAATTTCAAATTTGTCCTATCTTTAACATGGCGAAAAGACAATTTTGACTATTTTGCTCCCTGATGACGTCATCTAGGAACATATCTATTAATATTAGTAATTTTCATCCCTAATGGAATAACAATTTTTAGGATAAATCCATTCAGATAGAAATACAATAGATTAACGTGATAAGAAGAAGTGCTACCAACATAACAAAAATAAAAATCCTAAAATTTTATAAAATTTGGTGAAATCCTATGTTTATCGTTTTGAATGGATACCAAACGATGTATTTACATTCTACCAACATAACAAAAATAAAAACCCTAAAATTTTATAAAATTTGGTGAAATCCTATGTTTATCGTTTTGAATGGATACCAAACGTTGTATTTACATTCTACCAACATAAGAAAAATAAAAATCCTAAAATTTTATAAAATTTAGGGAAATCCTATGTTTATCGTTTTGAATGGATACCAAACGATGTATTTACATTCTACCAACATAACAAAAATAAAAATCCTAAAATTTTATAAAATTTAGGGAAATCCTATGTTTATCGTTTTGAATGGATACCAAACGATGTATTTACATTCTACCAACATAACAAAAATAAAAACCCTAAAATTTTATAAAATTTGGTGAAATCCTATGTTTATCGTTTCGAATGGATACCAAATGATGTATTTACATTCTACCAACATAACAAAAATAAAAATCCTAAAATTTTATAAAATTTGGTGAAATCTTATCTTTATCGTTTTGAATGGATACCAAACGATGTATTTATATCCTACCAACATAATAAAAATAAAAATCCTAAAATTTTATAAAATTTAGGGAAATCCTATGTTTATCGTTTTGAATGGATACCAAACGATGTATTTATTTTTTACTGATTGGAATGCATATTAAAAGATCTATTCATGGGATAACTTAATATTTAATAAACAAAAATTATTAAATAATATTTAAATGTAATATTTCACAAAAAGAAGTGAAATCTCAGCCAAAAACATCGGAGATGCAAAAAGGGGCGCCTCGCATTATTTTTGCCCAGCGTTGAGGTGAAATCAAAAAAATGCGCCTCGCTTTTCTGATTTATATAAAAGCGAGGATATATGAAACAAATAAAATTCTGTAGGGGTTTTATTTAAGTGAAAATATTTCCTCGCTTTTATATAAATCAGAAAAGCGAGGCGCATTTTTTGATTTCACCTCAACGCTGGGCAAAAATAATGCGAGACGCCCCTGCATCTCCGATGTTTTTGGCTGAGATTTTATTTATCAGGTGGAAGTAAGTCCAGATATCATCAAAGACAATGTCGAGGGATACAGATAAAATAAAAGACTTCTTTTCAACCCGAATTATTTTTTTTTCAACTTTAATTTAAAATTTACAGATTCTGGGCAGGTAGAATTTAACCTTCAATTCAAGATGTTCCTTTCTCGGCCCTCTTGGTTGAATTTAGGTGGTTTACAATGTGGGGGCGTTCAGTCGAAACATTTGTGAACGGCCCGCATTGTAAACCAACCTAATAAAATTTAAAAATTTTATTAATAATTTGAAAACTTACCACCTAAATTCAACCAAGAATGCCGAGAAAAGAACATCTTGAATTGAAGGTTAAATTCTACCTGCCCAGAATCTGTAAATTTTAATTGAAGATTGATGAGTGATGCCGAGAAACATACAATTAAAAAACCGCCACCACGCTGTCTTTTCGGCAAGGATGTAGGAAGGAAAAACAAAAAACAAGATTCTTTTATTTTTCCCCAATTGAGTTTTATTCCTGATATTTCAAAGGCACAAAGGCTCTTCTTCTTCAGAGGAAACTGAAAAATTCATAATGTTAACAAAAATATCTATAATAGTTTACAATTTCAACTTAGGGTAAAGACATTGTTGTACCTCATATTACACTCCGTTAACATTACAATTACAGCCAAGGTTTTTTGCATCAAGAAAGCCATTTGACCTCGATAACGTTAGAGAGCATTCTAATTTTATAAACTCTATTACAATTAATTTATAATATTTCTTTATTTCAATGTATTAATATATAATTATTATATAAAAGCCTGGATTTATTTTTAATATATATTAATACATTGAAATAAAGAAATATTATAAATGAATTGTAATAGAGTTTATAAAATTAGAATGCTCTCTAACGTTATCGAGGTCAAATGGCTTTCTTGATGCAAAAAACCTTGGCTGTAATTGTAATGTTAACGGAGTGTAATATGAGATACAACAATGGCTTTACCCTAAGTTGAAATTGTAAACTATTATAGATATTTTTGTTAACATTATGAATTTTTCAGTTTCCTCTGAAGAAGAAGCGCCTTTGTGCCTTTGAAATATCAGGAATAAAACTCAATTGGGGAAAAATAAAAGAATCTTGTTTTTTGTTTTTCCTTCGTACATCCTTGCCGAAAAGACAGCGCGGTGGCGGTTTTTTAATCTGTAAATTTTAAATTAAAGTTGAAAAAAAATAATTCGGGTTGAAAAGAAGTCTTTTATTTTATCTGTATTCGTCGACATTGTCTTTGATGATATTTGAACTTACTTCCACCTGATAAATAAAATATAAATGGAGAAATCGAAACATTTTTCAACGTAAATAATTTATAGAAGGAACCGGAGAATAAAACCAGCCGTTAGTGGACGCCTCTCACATCAATTTAATTCGTAAATATTTCGACCGACATCACGCCTGGTCATCATCATTACAAAAAAAAATGATTTTTCGGAGAGCCTGTACTGATGATGACCAGGCGTGATGTCGGTCGAAATATTACGAATTAAATTGATATGAGAGGCGTCCACTAACGGCTGGTTTTATTCTCCGGTTCCTTTATATGTATATGATCCAGCAAAAGTCCTAATTGAAAATAATTTAATTTTACTTTATTATTTAGAACAATTTTACCCCCCCCCCTCTCCCCTCCAAAGAGGATATATATCTTTTTTTTTTTTTCTTTCAAAAAATGTTATAAATTCAACTTTGAATTGTTATGTCACACTTAGAGAAACCCCCGGGTTCCCCCCCCCCCTTACTTGTTACGTAATGATGTATATGGACAACCCCTTTAATAAAATCTCTACTTTACCCCTTTAAATATATTATATCTAAAATTACGTGTATCGTTAAAGTTCATATGGCCTAAGTTACCCGAAAAACTACCTGTAGTTTATTTATTTAAATATTAACGGAAACTGAGGTCATTTAGATCCTGCTCCCATTTCTCTAAATTAAATGGTATCAAATGATATTGTTATTTTATTTGTTTTAAAGTTTTTTTCGGTATCTAAGGTCAATTACGTGTCATCCCTATTTATTTTAAATGATAAGAAATTTTTTGGAGACTGGAAACGAACCCGGGACCTCAGGCACGAGACAATTGGATTGGATTTTAGAAAATTTTTGTTGAAATTTTATATTCAAGTTAGGCCCCCTTCTGGAACGTAACACGAAGCTTTTGATCAAAATCGGCCAAAGAGTACTAGTACTTTACTGATGTATTTTTTCAGTTTTTTTCGATTTTCTCAAAATTCGCTCTAACGATTTTGATTAAAATTCAAAAATCAATTATTTTTTAGATGCTCTTTCAAATGTATATTCTCATTTTGTGATTGAAATCTTCTGAAGACCACTTTACTCTTGTATTTCATAGGGAAGATAGGAGAAATGGTTGCCATGGTAACAAAATATAAATATTTTCCCATACTTATAAATTTTACATCTGAATTCAAATATTCCCTACTGCCGGGAACTAAATACATGTCGACACAAAAATCTGGTGTGACAAGCACAGTACACAACTTTCGATTACCGAAGGTAAGAGAAAGTTGTGTGCTGTGCGCCAGTCACACCAGATTTTTTTTTTCGATTCCTTAAAATTCGCTCCAAAGATTTGGATTAAAATTTAAAATCAATTATTTCTTAGATTCTCTTTAAAATGTTTATTCTTATTATGCCCTTGTAATCTTTTGAAGCACACTTTACTCTTGCACTTCATAGAAAAGGTAGGAGGCAATGGTAACAAAATATAAATATTATCTTAAATTCTACAATATCGGCGGAAACTATGTATATTTCGTCAAAAAAATCTGGTGTGACAAGCACAGAACACAACTTTCGATTACCGAAGGTAAGAGAAAGTGTGTGCTGTGCGACCAGTCACACCAGATTTTTAATTGTATAATAATTAATTCAAAATACCTTTTAAAAAGAGGCCATAAAGAAAAGGGGCTCGTAATTTTTAAATTAACATTTCACTCGTTAAAAGAAAACTTTACCAATAAAACTAACGAAAATAGAATCCAATATCAAAAGATTTAGGGATTCATTAAAAAGTTCTCAAGTAATTTTTTATGCTATTAATAAAAAGCCTATTCTCCAGAATTAATTTTTTTTTTTCTTTTGTGATGGAAAAAAATCGCACCGGGAGATCCAGGTGAGAAGCAAAAAAAAGAACTAAAAATAAGAGAAAGATTTTTTTTTATAAAGAAAGAAAATGAATGGGGAAATGAAGAGATATTTCTTTCTCTCTTGGAAAATAAAAAAAATGGATTATTCTCTAAAAAGCTCTTGAATCAGAATCAGGCAGCTCTTTTTATTAATGAGTCTGACAGTGAGTGAAATTAGTCATTTATGTCATAAGCAGAGAATAGATCTCAACTTTAATAGGTTCAAAAAAAAAAATTTGCTTGCATATGGTGGAATTGACTATGTTGAAGTTTTTATCATCTTTTAAAAAACGAATATTGCGATAATTTGTAAAAAAATATGGAGTGAAATCACAGGATACAATTTTCGATTACCGAAAGTTGTTTGACATCAAATTTTTGTTTCAAATTTGCAATTTGCATTTGGTATCCAAGTGGCTTAAATAAAATCATCGGACTGCCTGGGGTCCGAACCCACGACGTTTGGTATACGAGGTTAGCACGCTAACCCCTACACCAAGCCCCGAGGGCGCCTTTTCTTCTTAATTATGAAAAGAAAATTATTATTATTCCATTCCAATCCAGTGCCTGCTAGAGGATTTGTTTACATTCATGAATACACAAATGAAAAGAATACATAAATATTTCTCTATACATTTCCTATGGGAGAAATAGTAACTTTAAGAATTAATAACTCAAAAAGTTATAGGAATTTCGGGATGAAAAAATTTTCCTGTGATCCCGAGAAGATCCTCTTTATGCATATAAAATTTCATTTCAAAATTCCAACGGGAAGTTGCCTAAATAGAGCGTGACAGACAGACAGACGGGCGAATTATATATATATATAATAGCGTGTCATATTTCTTAGATAACGACGATAATGTATGTTTATAATATAAATACACTGCGCGACAGAAAAAACGAAACATTTTTTCTTAAATTCAAGTAGGCCTACTGTTTCACTTTTTTTCGGTTTTCTCAAAATTCGCTAAAACGATTTTGATTAAAATTCAAAAATTAATTATTTTTTTAGATGCTATATTCTCATTTTGCCCTGAAAATTGTTTGAAGCACACTTTTACTCTTGTACAGTGGACGCCACAAGTGCCTGATCTGTTCGAAAGTGGAGCTTTGAGCTTAGGCAACGAAAATGCTTAGCTTTATGAAGTGTTCTCTTAAAAGTAGCTTGTCTCCTTCATAAATGATTTATTTATTTTAAAAATATTGGTTTGGTTGACTAAGCTCAAGAATCGACTCTCCAGCAGGCACTTGTGGCGCCCACTGTACTTTATAGAAAAGATAGGAGAAATGGTTATCAGGGTAACAAAATATAAACATTTCTTAATTCTTCACTGGATCTTCTGATATTTCAATTCATAGTGTAGTAAATTTTAGAACGTATTTGAAAGATAATAATTTTTCTGATAATACATATCCATCCATGACTCAATTAATCAATGCATCTGTTTCTTTTTGAAATTTATCACAAACTCATTATCTCTTCTTATCTATGCAATAAATTATACATGCGCAAAAAGCTCTTTTTTTCTCTTATTGCAATAGAGAATTTTCCTCCTTGATTTATTCTATCTGCTATGTAGAGAGAGCGAGAGAAAAGAGAAAATGATTTCATATGGTTTTTCTAGAGTTGAATTCTCGTCAAGTTTAAACTAGATTAGAATGGTATATTTTAGCAGCCAATTTAAATTTCATTTGTATAAAATCGACTTCAAAATTCTTTTTCGCTTTTATTCAAATTTGCGCCAATTGAGAGTCTTTTCTAAGCAAACTCATTTTTTTAATACAATTTACGTTTGCCTGTGCCTTTGATAAAAGATTTCAATTTTCAAAAAGAATTTCCTTTCGAATATATATTACTAGCGGAGCGACCCCCCTTCAGCGGGCAGGCGAGCGCCTTTCTTCAGTCTTTACTTAAATATAGAGATTTTAAAGTAGATACTGGAAACGAAGCAGTCAGGAGATTGAATAAATAAATTAAAATATTCAATTGCCAACGTTTCGATCATGCCCTTATAAGTCTTGAGGTAGGTCGTGATTAGTGACCGAAACGTCCACAATTAAAGGATAAATATAAACAAATTCTAATCAAAATTAACGAAAAATGTCGTTTTCTTCTGTGATTATTTCTAAAACTATTCAGTTTTCGGGAAAATATCAAAGAATAAAAACTTTTTAAAATAGAGTAATTGATCATAATATAATAAAAAAATTGAAAATTTCAAAATTTTTGAAAAAACTTATTAGGTAAAGTACTCCATCCAAGTGGCGTATTTACTCCAAAAGTTGATAGAAATCTACAATTTTAGTGTAAGGAGCATATACCAAATTTCATCGATCTGGCTGCTTTGGTTTTTAAGCAATCGTGTTCACACACACAGACTTAATGCCCAAAATGTTATTTTTGGACTCAGGGAGGTCGAATTTTTTTACGATTAGGTCTACAATACTTTCTCTATACGAGAAAGTAAAAAAAAATAAATCAAGGAGAAGGAAAAAAAGGAAATATGTTTCTGCTTCGTGTCTTCGTAAAATGAGTGGCGTTTCGGTCTCAAGTGGTTGCCTTCGTCCGGACACAATTGAAAGCAATTTGACGTATCGATCTTCTTCTGGAGTTGCATTTTATGACACTGACGGCTTCTGGCCAGTGTAGCAAGCAAGCTGATATGAAGATGTAGGCGGCCCAAAAGCCGACAACCGATTAGTAGAATTTTATTCATAATAAAAAATTAGTTAAAAATAATTAATTATAAAAAAAAATAAATCTCTCCCTGGACTTCGTAAATCTTGCGAGTTTATTTTCACACCTACCACTTTTCTTAAATATAAAATTTCACTCAATTTGTTTTGTTTGTAGGGGAGTTAAGGACAATATTATCAGGATTATACAGTATATAAGAAATAATTAGGAACATTTAAGTTTTGATCGCAGCAGGACACACGGGCACGCGCGGGAATTTTCAAATATCGCGCAGAAACTAAATGTCCCGGGTCGACACAATAAATCTGGCGTGACAAGTATAGGAATACAACTTCCAATTACTGAAGATAAGAGAGAGAGAAAGTTGTGTGCGATCAGTCACACCCGGTTTCTTTTCATGAATATTAAAATATACAAATTCTATTTAATGAAAAATAAATTAGTCTTGTACAAAAAAATAGAACTAAAGCAAATCGGCGACGATAATTGAGAGATTCATCACTGATAAGTCCATCAGTTATCACTAGAAAAAGCAGGAAATGCCCGTCCTTATCTGCCCTTATCATGTCTAAACATTTATCATCGTTTCTCTTTGTATTTATTACTCAAGCTGGTGATGATTTTATTGAAAAATAAGAGAGGAAGGAATTATAAAACGATCACTCACCGTAGGCAACTGTGCAATTTGGTCGCCTTGGAGACGAGGTCCTCCGATAAAGGTTTCCCGTTCAGTGACAGAAACCAAAAGAGTCAGCTAGTGCTTGGAAGGAATTCACAAAGAAGAGGAAGCGCCCCCTCGAGATGTCAAGAATATATTATTAAAAGATATTTGATTGAAGTACCTACGTATAACGTAGCAAAACAAAAGCAAGCAGAAGAACATTAATCACAAATGCTCCAGAGGAAATGAAAAGTAAATGGCCGAGCCAGCTCGATCTTCTTTCGATAGTTAGACTCTATTATCGATCTTCTTAAAAATAATGAACAACTCTACTTTGTTTTCTTTGTTGGGGAGTTAAGGACAATGTATTAGAAAATGATCAAACAAAACAAGATATCAAATCATGATATTGGTATGAATTCATTCGTTTTGCTTACTGGAAAGGTAGGAAGCCCAATTTTCCGTCTACCAACACAAATAGATTTCTTGCCTACTTCTTAATTTCTAGATTTATCAAAGAGGTCTCTAGAAAATAGAGAAATCGTTTTTAAAATTATTTAAAAGAAACATACTTGACGTGATAACGTCTTACAATGCATGTTTCTATAGTGGTAGGTAGCGGCTTGAATAACTCCTCTGTCTTAAGAAGTATAATTATGTTGAATATACGGTTAAAGAGAAAGGATGATTCTTCAGCTGTAATTTCACCATTTATTTTTTTTTTTTCATATACTTTCACTCTTACCGCGTGGCGGTAAATTCTAATTTGAAAGTTTGAACCACTGTGGATTGGCAGATCCAGAGAGTTTCGGAGGGTAAAGGAATAATCTGGTATGACTGATGGCACAGCACACAATTTTTTTCTTATTAATGGTTAAACTTAAAGGGTGCATTCTGTAGTTGTTTATCAGAATATATATTCCATTGTATAAAATCAAATTTTTAAGTATTAGTTTTTAAAAATTTTTTATTAAAAATAATTTTTTTCTAAAAAAAAAAATATATTTTCTCAAAACTCAGGGGGTACATTACTCCCTTTACCCCGCCCTCGTATCCGCCCTTACATGTAGATTCCGAGGCTAATCAGATCAGAAAGTTATGTCGAATTTATGCAGAAAGAAAAACTCTAAGAGACTAAATAAAAAAAAATCTGGTGTGACTGGGGCACAGCAAAGTAAAAAGTAAAAAAGTCAATTGATTCAAAATTTCCATAGACTCTGTGTATTCTAAATGTTGACTGCTTGAAATAAACTATGGTTAATTTTCAACGTCTGTGTTTGTGAACAAAATATCTCAAGAACAAAAAGAGCTAGGAGATTGAAATTTTATATTTAAGTTAGGTACCCTCCTGGGATGCAACATGAAGCTTTTGAACAAAATCGGCCAAAGAGTACTAGTACTTTACTGATGCACTTTTTCAAATTTTTTCGATTTTTTCAAAATTTCGCTTCAACGATTTTCTTTAAAATTCAAAAATAAATTATTTTTTAGATTCTCTTTAAAATGTATATTCTCATTTTGCCATTGAAATCTTCTGAATACCACTCTACTCTTGTACTTCATAGGAAAGATAGGAGAAATGGTTGCTATGGTGACAAAATATATTTTCTCATGCTTATAAATTTTATTACATCTTGAATTAAATGTATATCGGTGGAAACTAAATATATGTCGACACAAAAAATCTGGTGTGACAGCCAAGCATCTCTTGGGTAATCAAAAGTTGTTCTGTGAGACCAGTCACACCAGATTTTTCAAGTGAATAAATACGATTTTCAAAAATGAAAGTGTTGGCTAAATCTAGGTGTAAGAAGATCAAAAATACTTTTATGAAAGCAAATTATTTTTATTTGGATCGGTATTTGAAAAAAAAAAAAAAAAAAAATTATTTATTTTATTTTTTCAAGGAAGAGAAGTAATTAATGAAGCATGATTTATTTGAATATTAAAATTACTTCGAGGCCATATGAATATATTTAAATAGCTTTTAATTAATACGTTTAGAAAAAAGCGAAGAGAAAGTCACATGATGTGTACAGGCCTATTAATATAGAACTTCCTTTTTAATAATTGCTTTTCTTCAGATTAATAATTTTTCAAGTGAGGTGTACTTAAGGACAAAAATAAAAAGGAATATTTCCTAAGTAAATAAGCATCGTAAAAATATTAAAGAGACGTGGTTATAAAATTAATTTAATCAAGTTTAATTAATGATCAGAAAAGAACATCGATGAATGTTTTTTACTTTCTTTCTTACCTCTATATATATGTTAATATATATATAGAGAGAAAGTA
>JAKCPI010021180.1:0-20875 GCA_023213315.1 Euborellia annulipes
AGATACAGGCCGAGGATTTTGACGCAGATATTGTAAAGCTGTTTATTTTAAGGTAATCAAGGAGGCGATTATTGACATATCTAAATCTGATAAGGCCTCTTCTATCTTACAGGAGGAAGTATATATAATGAGGTCATCTGCATATTGAAGAACTTTTTGGAGTTATATGATATGGAGGAAACCATATCATATGTATAGCAGACAAAAAGTAATGGACTAAGGGTCGACCCTTGGGGGATCCTCTATATAGAATTCTCGACAATTCTATCTTTAGTGGGTTTGTTCTTATGTAAATTAGTCTACCAAAAAGGAGGTTGAAAATTATTTTGCTGGTTTGGCTTCCTACTCCTAACGCAATTAGTTTATTGTACAAGATGTGCAGATCTACATTATCGTAGGCGCCATCTATGTCAACCACTGCTGCTGTTGTGTATTCTTTGGTGAGTATTGATTCTTCTATGTTACTAATAAAGATAGCTAGGTTGTCCATTGTAGAGGAACAGGGTCTGAATCCGAAAGATAGCGTTGGGAGCTGGTAGGAGGTTTCCAAAAAATATTCTAATCTTAATTTGATTAATTTCTCATATAGTTTTAGTAGGCAAGATGAAGGGCGATGGGTCGGTACGAATTTGCATTCTGTCTATCTTTTCCCGGTTTTAGTATAGGTATTATGAGTTGGGTTTTCCATGAGGTGGGAATATATTCTGAGTCTCTCATACTATTGAAAAGGTCTAACAGATATATTTGCCCTATGTTTGGCAAGTATTTTAACAAAGGATAAGGTATGTTATCGATTCCTGGAGTGGTGTTTTTTGTGGTTTGGTACATTACTTTTGCTACTTCCTGCAAAGAGAAGGGCGCATCCATTATCTCATTTGGTTCCTTGTCCCCTGCCTGATAAGGTATTTGGTTAGGGGCCCAAGATGGGGGCTAGCTTGTCTAAGAATGTTTCGTAGATCTCTTCTGGTGGAGCAGTTGCACTGGGATTATGTATGCCTTTTACTTTCTTTATTTTTGACCAGATTTCAGCCGTTTTAGTTTTCCTACTTATTGAGCTACAATACTGTATCCAGGAGTTACGCTTAGCTTGCTTGATTATGTACTTTGCTGAAGCTTGTTGTTTTTTGAGTTCCAAGAAATTACTCAGAATTGGGTTATTTTTATATTGTCTATGTGCGATTTTTCTGTTTTCTATGGCTTGTTTACATTGGTGGTTCCACCAGGGTATAGGAGGGTGCTTTATTTTGGTTATTTTTGTTTGTGGGATTGCCCTGTTAGCTGCTTCAATAATCGTCGTCACAAAGAAGTTATATTTATCTTCTAGAGATTCCAGGAATGGAGGGTAGGTTAGATTTTGTGTGATTAAATATTGATAGATGGCCCAGTTTGCTTCCTCTATTTTATATCGCGGTATGAAGCTATTATTAGAGCTCTGACTAAATGGTAGATCTAAAATTATCAAAATTGGGAAATGGTCTGAGCCTAATGTATCTTCTAGGGTAGTCCATGTGAACAGAGGTGCAATCCGGGCTGAGCTAAAAGTAATATCTACTATTGAGGGGTGGTTTGAATTGTAGGCAAGTCTTGTAGGTGACCCGTCGTTAAGAATAGTCAGGTTCAGTTCTTCTGCTATCGCGCTTAGTACTTCCCCCTTGCTTATCTTGCGTATAGCATCCCCATTCCGGTGAATGTGCGTTAAAGTCTCCCAATAGGAGGTAATTTGGAGGGTATGAGTCTAAAATTGCTTTCCACTCTGACGTCGTCATGTGATAGCCGGGGCAGCAGTAGCATGATATAATTGTCAGTTGGTTAGTTATCGATAGTGGAATTTGAATTGCTGTTATTTGTATATATTGATTATTGTAGTTATGGAGGGGTTATATGGGATATTCTTTTTTATCAAAATTAGAGACCCACCTTTTCCGTCTTGTCTGTCCGTTCGCACTGTATTATATCCAGTAATTTTAAAATTGTATTCTGGTTTTAGCCATGACTCAGCAATCCCCGCTATGGATATATTTAGTTCTTTTAACGCTATTTCCAAACTGCCTTTATTACTATTTATGGATCTTGAATTCCACTGTAGTATATTTGTAGGCCTACTATTCATTTTGGATGTTTATTGAGTTTTATGTTACCCTTAAAAGTGACCTGCCATTAAAAGCCCTAATTTGTGTATTTTATTTTCACCAAAGGAGAAGGGAGATTAAGTATTAATTCTCATAAACTTTTGTCTTGTTACAGGTAGAAATATTAAAATTGTTCAGGTTAAAAAAAAAAAAAAAAAAAAAAAAAAAAAATTTCCTGCGAACAGTACGGTCTCAGAATCACTGTTGTTATTAAAGCGATTCTGTGTCCGACATGTTCGAAATGTCCTCTAAATTATCTGTATTTGGAAACAATGTTAAGATTGATTCATTTACGGCCTTAAAAACCAATGGTTGAATGGTAGGGGTCAGATGCTCATTAGTGCAAGATGGATATTCCGATGAAATAATTTTATTGAGGTTTATCATAACTAATTCTATTAAATTTTGTTTGAGGTTATTTTTGTACGTCTGGCTATTGATCACGGGTGTTGTAGGGAAATTTAGATTGTTAGAGATATGTTCTGGTTGGCGGGCATCACTACTCCTTTTAATGTGCTCCCTGTTTTGTTTGGCTTCCTTCTCTTCTCTCCACCTTTCCGATTGCCTGCGCGCGTATACTCTTTGCGTATGAGTTGTATTTTGTGTATATGGTGGGTTTTGCATCTCTTTTAAGGGAGGGTACTGCGAAAGTGGGGGTGGAGCGGGTTGCGGAGATAGTGGGGCATTTGGTCTGCTATTTTTCTTTGTTACGTATGCATAACAATTTGGATTTTTTACTCTATGAAATTCAGTGGCTTCTGGGAAGGTGATATTTCTATCTGCCATTATTTCTTTAATTGATTTTTGCCTAATGAACTCTGAACAGTTTTTTGTGTCGGTTGCTCTATGGGGGCCCTGACAAAAAATGCACTTCGTTTCATTTGCACACATATTTTTTTCGCACCTATTCGACCCGCAATTTTCACACCTTGGGTTATTCTTGCATACCCGCCTGGTATGTCCATAACGCAAGCAGTGAAAGCATTGGATTACCTTTTCGATGTACGGTTCAACATTGCATTTTACTCCTAAGAGCTTAATGTCCCTTGGTAGGTATTGCCCTCTAAATGATATAATGACTACTGGTATCGGCAATTTTATTTTATTATTGTCGTCAGTTATTTTAATTTTATATATTCGTTTGGCTTGGACTATGGTTATGTCTGAATACGAGTAATTCACAATCTCACTTTCTGTTAAAGAAGTATCCACGTCTCGGATAACCCCTTGTTTGTATAGATAGAAGGACGGGATATAACATACTATATTATGAGAGACCCAGAATTCCTCCTCTATTAGGCCATTTACCGCGCTATAGCTACTGTTAAGTATAATTTTTACTCTATTCCTCCCTATATTTTTAATAGCGTTGATATTTTTATATAAATTAAAATTATTATTTCTCAAAATTTTCCCTACTTGCATAGAGTGTAAATTTATTTTGTTTTTTGTTTCAGCATATAAACAATATGGACCCTCATCGATTGAAGAATATCGATTGCCTCTGCATTTTAAGTAGAACGAATTATTCTCTGCTTGTGTCTGAGGATTATTTTCTAGTTGGACAGGTGATGAGGTGGATGAAGATGCGAGCGCGTTTTGATTTAATGAGGATGAATGCATGTTTTCATTTGGTGTGGAAATTATACAAATGGTTTGTTTATTTGCATTGTTTGCATCTAAACATTCATCATTTCTTCTCTTTTTTATTAATGTATCCAATTTTTTTACAAAATTAGGTTCATTTGATACCTGGTATATAGTGTCCAGTGAGCTTTTTATAGTTTCAGGGAGGTTTCGCTCCTCTTGTCCCTCCATTGGAACGATTGGTTCATGCTGAGGCTCCCCCATTGGGGGAGGTTATCTTGTTTTCACAAGTCTTTTTGCACTTACTCTTCCTTTACAAGTCACAAAATTGTTTTTAACCACACTAATACACTTTAATAGTTTATATTAATGTCACTTCAGCAATTATTTTGCGCACTATATAAAAATATTTCAAATTAACTATGGAGCTAACAACTTTTCCTCTATCTACGAATCACTGCCAATTGGAAGTCATTTGAACAAGTTAATTGAATTAAAATCACACTATTTTATAAAAGCACATTAATGTATTAAGATTGTATTAATCCTAAACTAAAAACATATGACTGATTCATTTAAGGAATCAATGATTAAATTTTTGTTCTCATTCATTATCTTTAATGAATTTCCCTTTCAATCGTTTTATTAAAGGCATGAATTGTCTGAAAGGTCAATGCATTGAAGAAGATGCAATTTTTTCTCATATCTATTTGAATTTCAAATAAAAATCTAAATGTTTAAACTCATTTTTCGTTTTTTTTATTTGTGGCTTCTAATCCAAATTTCTTTCAGCTAACCAGGTATACATTTCTCTTTCCCTTTTTTTTTTTTTTTTAACCCGAAAGGCACAGCAAACTATGCAGAGCTCTTCACCTATCTGAGTTACACTAAAACGTTCTTTTATGGAATTGTTGGATTGGTCCAGCAAATTCCTTTCCAAATTTTTTATACTAATAAAAAAGCGAGGCAGATCTAATTACCAAAATTGATTAAATAATTCAAAATTTTTAGGTAAGAAAATTTTATGAATTTTTATTCAATCATTTATTTTCAAAACAAAAATTCCTTCGTTTCGACAAGTTCCCCCATTGTCCATTCGAAGGTCCCTCTTCATAAACCACATAAGGTGAGAAGAAGGCGATAAGGTAAAAGTAATAAAGAAATTACTTGAAAAAACAAAAGCAAATCAAATTTGTAGTATATCTTTAAATGAATAAAATTGAATTTCTTTTTTTTTTTTTTTTATTTTCATTAACGTTAAACAAATCTTGTTTGTTTTTTTGTTGACTTTGAATCTAAAATTAAATTTAAATCAAATATAAGTTTATTTTTAGTATCGGGTTGGAGCCTCCCTGCTCTTTGACTCATTGCTAGTTGAGTTTTGTTTACAGATACGCGATCTCTACCTCTCTCTCTCTATGAATTTTATATTACCTTCAAAGAGACCGTTCTCCTAGGAGATTGGATTCTAACAGCCAATGATGAAAGCCTTACTTGTCATCATCAGAGGGATGAGGGGGAGGAGGCAAGTCAATCATTCACTCCACCCTAATCACTTATTCTTTTAGTGAATTAATCAATTTGTTAAGATAGTCATAAGGCAGGGAGTGAATGAAAATTTATTTCGTGTTCTACGAATAAGGGAGCTGAAAATGAAGAGTCTGATTCTTTTTATGATTCTTGGCACCCAACAAGCATCAGTTCCAGCTCTACTTACAACATTGTAAGAGTATAGACATATTTTAATATGCATAAACTCTCTTTTGTGGCTTGTGACTATCTTTCACTCAATCTACTTACTTTACAAATTACTCGCGTTTTATGAAATTGAATTAACAAAAACGTTAGATTTGATAACCATAGAATAATTAATTAATACAACTATTTTATGTAGGTAGAATTAGAAATAAAAGAGAGCAGCTAAGCAGAATTTCATTTGTTTTCCCTCAAAGCTGACGTTTCTGTCCTGTTTATGGCCATCTTCAGAGCACTAGGGGTGTCATTATTAACTTCCACATTTCACCTTTACTTCAATCGTTGGTTTTATTTCTTTTAAATATATAGATGATATCGACGTTCTAAATAGCAAACTTCATTTTTCTTTCTCTTACCTCTATATATGTTAATATATATAGAGAGAAAGTATTGGATTCATGTCAAAAATTCGATGTCGAGATTTTGATGGATATACACGTTTTGAGGTCCCCTGAATCCAAAAAAGTGGTTTTCGCGACATGATCTGTCTGTCTGTCTGTGAACAAAATATCTCAAGAACGAAGAGAGCTAGGAGGTTGAAATTTTATATTTAAGCTAGGCACTCCCATTGGACGTGACACGAAGCTTTTGAACAAAATCGACCAATGAGTACTAGTACTTTACTGATGCACTTTTTCAGTTTGTTTCGATTTTCTCTAAATTTGCTCCAACGATTTTTTTTTTTTTAAATTCAAAAATCAATTATTTTTTAGATTCTCTTTAAAATGTATATTCTCATTTTGTGATTGAAATCTTCTGAAGACCACTTTACTCTTGTACTCCATAGAAAAGATAGGAGAAATGGTTGCCATGGTAACAAAATATAAATATTTTTCCATACTAATGAATTTTACATCTTGAAAATCGAATGTACCGTACTGTCGGAAACTAAATACATGTCGACACAAAAAATCTGGTGTGACAAGCACAGTACACAACTTTCGATTACCGAAGGTAAGAGAAAGTTGTGTGCTGTGCGCCAGTCACACCAGATTATTTTACTGATGTCTGTATAGTATTCGAACTCTATTTCCAGTTGAATAAAATCGTTTGGTGTTGTTTTTTTTTGGTACCTGAGAAACTCTAGAAGATTCAGAAAAAATGTTTTGAATTTGTGTCAACACTTTTTTTTTTTTTAAAGCTTGTCCTTTAAATGACCCCCATTTTCATTTCACCCTCACAAATTTCTGTACTTAAGAGAGTTTTTCATCACATTTTCTCCCGTCGAACAACCCACCCTAATGACCATGTTTCCGCTCGGATATTATCCTTTAGATTCTCTCGATGGCCATTGGCTTGTTGACGATGAATTTGTTCTCTCTTTAGAGAAAGAAAAAAAAAAAAAATAAGTAAAAGGAAATCATCAAGTTGGTAATCTAAACATTGAAGCAATAAAATTATTGATCTACAATTTATATGAATGGTTCTATCAACAATTAGCGTTTGTCATGTCTTTACCAATGTTATCAGCAAAATCGTGAAAAAAACCAAGTACGGTAATCCAAGTATTTAAACTTATTTAAGAATAATAATTTATTTGTTTCATTTGCGACTCTTCGCGGCCCCAGGCAGACAATCCATGACCTCCTAGGGGACCGGGGCTCACTACTTTAAGAAGACCTGTTCTAAATTACTGCTAAAGTTTTATAAATAAACAATATAATAGTTTGTATCAATACATTTTTTTGCAATAATGTATTATTTTATAGTCCGTGACCCGTGGCTAAGAGAGAAGACATTAGCTTCTCATGGCTGGGGTCCCGGGTTCGCTTCCCGCCCCAAGCGAGAAAAATTTATTTCATTTGATTTGACAACAATTAATTTCAAATAAATAGAAATGGGGTCTAAATGGCCTTAGATGCCGAAAAAGACCCTAAAAAAATATTATTTTATAATAAGGAGAGGTTTTAAGATTAAATATTTTTAATGGAGGCGTGGTAACATAAAGTTTGGAAACCACTGGTGTATTTTAAATGTTAACTGCTTGTTAAACTTTTTAAAATTTCAAATTTAGATATTTTATACACAATAGAAACCAAATAAATGCAAATTTTCATAAGAATTGGAAAAAAAACTTTTTAAATGTGTAAAAAGTTAAGTGGACCCCCTTTTGATTCGAAATAAACATGCGAAACCCCATATGAGGACTTAACATTGGCTCTATGGAAAGAAGAGCCGGAAAGTGAATTTGAAAAATCTTAAATACTACATCAGTAAAGTGTTCTTCAAACAAAATTAACGAAAAATTTTACTGATATACTTTTTAAAGGGCATATAAAAAATAGTTGATTTATGAATTTTAATCAAAATTGTTAGAATGAATTTTGAGAAAATCGAGAAAAACTGAAAAAGTACATTAGTAAACTACTAGTACTTTTTGACTGATTTTGTTTAAAAGCTTATTTTCACGGTCCATGAGGATGTCTAACTTAAATATAAAATTTCAACTTCATAGCTCAATTCCTTCATGCTTTAAATTGAACCCAGACAGACAGACAGACCATGTCGCGAAAATTATTTTTCGGACTCAGAGGGCCTCAAAACTTGTATATATAGAGTTGGGAAGAATAAAACCAGCGTTGTCGAACACCTTTACACTTTTATTCAGGCAGACGTTTCGGTAACCATAACGGTTGCCATCTTCAGTGCCAATGAAAGCTACAAGCGGAGCTGGAGCGCTCCAGGCTCATGCTTCCTATACTATATAAGATTATTATGTATGACAGGGACACCTTGAAAAAGTAAGTTAATTACAATGTATAATATATAATTTTCAATGGAGAAATGTTAAACGCTCATCATAAAAATTTTTTTTAATTGTAGCTTTCATTGGCACTGAAGATGGCAACCGTTATGGTTACCGAAACGTCTACCTGAATAAAAGTGTAAAGGTGTTCGACAACGCTGGTTTTATTCTTCCCAACTCTAATCTCACATACCCAGCATACAACTTAATTTACTTGTATATATATATATCAAAATCTCGGATTTTTGACATGAAACCATTACTTTCTCTATATATATATTAACATATATATAGAGGTAAGAGAAAGTAAAAATTTTCTTTATATTAATTACGTTTATATTCATGTGTGTCCAACTTATCATTTATTTTTTTCTATATTTGTTCATATCCTGTGGTGTTTTATTTGCTAGCAGCTCAAAATTTGATGATAAATTCTCTTTGGGATTGTCATTTTTTTTCCCCTCTCGCCCTTATGCTCTTGTCAGCCAACAGGTTATGTTTATACGATATTTCATTTTATGACAAGGGGAAGCTAAGCTCACCTAGCTACTAGATATTCGATATTAAGAGTAGTTCGAGTTCGCCATCAAATTAAAACAAGACACTTAACCTTCGAGTTGAAAACGAATGAGTTTCCTCACATATAATTAACTGAGATTTAAGGAAAGATTTGTGAAGTTTATAACTGAATAAAGGCATCATTATTAATTAAAACTTTTTTAACGAAAATTTAAAAATTTCCAAATACAGGCTGGTGTTTCTACTTTCACCCCTTATACCGAACTTTGAGTCTTAGCTGAATAACTAAGATCTGCGCTCTTATTTAATCATATGATTAACTTAATTAGAACTGAAAAGGCTCGAAAATTATTTATTTTTTTATTTATTTATTTATTTATTTAAGGCAGCAGCAATAAAGCTGATAATCCCATTTTGTGCAGGTTGTATTTTTTTTTACATTCAAACTTAATATACATATAGTCAACTAGCTTAATTAGATGTGAAGCAACCGACCCTAAGAGTCACACGAGCTAATCATCCCACACACACACACACTTGTTACAGGTTCGTTCGTTGTCCCCTCTGGGCATAAAGATGCTTATCTTCAAAATAAATGTAATTTTCGGGTTGTTATTATTAACTTAATTATTTTAAACGATTGCTTTAATTAATTATTCATTTGGGAGGGAGAGAATACATATATATATATATACTAGCCGCTGCATCCGCCTTAGGGGAGCCTCGCGTCTAGCCGGGGGGATAATTAATATAATCCAAGAGCGGATCAAGAGGAGTTTCTCGGGGGTGGGGGGGGTAATTACTCCCCTTTTTCCCCCTTGTATCCGCCCTTGGTTGTATGTATTTTATAAATACCCATCTATGAAGTTTAAAAAACAAACTAAAGAATGTTTTGATAGTTCTGCACAAAAAGGGCCAATCTAATTTTTTTGCTAATCTGACGCATTCAATATATATATATATTTTTTTTTTTTTTTTTTTTTTTTTAAACATTCACACTTTTTTCTCATTCACACTCACATTCACACACTCATTCACACAGTCTTCTCGGCAACTTAGGCCATTTAAGACTTTAAACGATATCCGTTGTTGATTAATATACATATATAGGCTCCAGGCATTTTTATTTAAGTCATTTGGTATCCAAATGTCTTAAATAAAATGTATCGAGACTGCCTGGGGTCCGAACCCGCGACGTTCGGTATAGAAGGTAGACACGCTACCAACTACTCCAAGCCCCGTGGGCATTCAATATATTTATCTTTCTTATATTATAATACTTTCTCTTACCTAGATATATATATATAGAGCTAGGAGGTTGAAATTCTATATTTAAGTTAGGCACTCCCCAGGCACGTGACACGAAGCTTTTGAACAAAATCGGCCAAAGAGTACTAGTACTTTAATGATTACTTTTTCAGGTATTTTTTTTCGATTTTCTCAAAATTCGCTTCGACGATTATTCGACGTTCCAATGCTATGTTGGATTTGATTAAAATTCATAAATCAATAGAGTCCTACCGAAACAAAATTTTCAGCCAAAACCGAAACCGAATATTGGGCCTCAACCTTAGTTTCGGCCGAAACCGTAACCGAAACCGAAACTTTTTCCTATAAAAAATTTATATCAAAATTTTTTTCCCCTCCCGTAAAAATCATTTTACCTTTTAGGAAGACTAAATTTTTTTCTCCCTCAAGTGCAAATCATTTGACCTTTTGTGTTTTTTTTTTTGCATGCGAGTCTCATCCCATCTTTTCAGACTCAGGTTTCGGCTACTTTTTGGCCGAAACCGAAACTACGGCTGAAACCATGATTTTTGGCCGAAACTGGCCGAAATCGAATATTCGGTCGGTTCCTATAAATCAACTATTTTTTTGATGCTCTTTAAAAAGTATATATGTGAAATTTTTCGTGGAAGTCGTTTGAAGTACCTACACTTTACTGATGTGGAATAATTCCTAGCTCAGCGCCATCTATGAATCGAGTGTGCAAGTTAGGTGCTAAGGGAAACTAAATATATCTCGATGCTCTTTAAAATGTATATTCTCATTTTGCCATTGAAATCTTCTAAAGACCACTTTACTCTTGTACTCCATAGGAAAGATAGGAGAAATGGTTGCCATGGTAACAAAATAAAAATATTTTCCCATACTTATAAATTTTACATCTTGAATTCTAATATATCGGCGGAAACTAAATATATCTCGACACAAAAGAATCTAGTGTGACTAGGGACACTAAAAAAGGTATCGATACTTACTGGTATCTGATACTAGTACTTTTATTACTCGATACTTTTTGGTATCGATACCAAGTGCAAGTTTCGATACCACATCCCTAGTGACAAGCACAGAATACAACTTTCGATTACCGAAGGTAAGAAAAATTGTGTGCTATTGAAAGACCCAAATATATCCTGGATTCTCTTTTAACTTCGTCTAATTATAATGTTATTATACAGTATATACGTATAATGTCTACTTATAGAGGAGGCGATTAGCCGAGGGTATAAAGCAGTTAAGCTTATAATCCTGAGTTGTAGACAACTCGAGTTCAAATCCACCCCATGACAATAAATTATCCAACTCTAGTGAGGGGAACCTACCTCAGTATTATTCCCATGAGAGTTACTCCTCAGAGTAACCACAACGTGTCACTTCTGACCCTAAAGGCTGAATTGAAGAAAGGACTTGTTATGTATTATTATAAAAATGAATGCACAAGTAACCTATCGAAAAAATAAAATCATTGTGTGGTTTTATGAAACCACGATGCAAGTGAAACTTTTTTCGGATCGTAGGCGTCGAGTGAAAGATAAATTTTAGTGGGGGCACGTCCCCTCTGGTAGCGCCAATAGAACTTTCTGAGGTCTGGAATATCATTTTTCGATTAATTAGATCCTAGAGAATCGTCATTTTAAATTTTATTAAAATCGAGTGAAAGATAAAAAAAAACAATAATTTTAGGGGGGGGGGAGGGGGGCGTAGAGCGGAAATTATATACCGGTAATAGTATAGATATAGATAATCAATTTTGTTTTATATAGGCTTATTTTATTTATATTGTGATGAAATAAGTATAAATGCCGTAGCGTAGTAAAAAAAAACCTGATGTGAGTCGCCATGACGTCACAGCTAGAGACGTCATGACTTGTAGCGTCATGGCTTTTTACGTCACGGCTTGTAACGCGACATGGTGATAGAAGAACCAAAGAATTCGTATCGATATAACAAAAGTTTCACTTTAAAAAGAAAACACAACAGAGAGAGTGTATTATTATAAATTTTACTTATATAGTTTAAATGCAAGTTTACATCTAAGAGATCTCAGGTTTTAATGATGATTTAATGCTAATTTACGAATATACATACGTAGATAAAACAAGCAAACAGAGGAGGCACGTCGCCTAGGAAATGACCTTTAAAAGCCTTTGCACTCGCCCACTTACCTTATATTATAATATTCATACATATATTTTATTATTGTATATAAAATAATAGAATATATGGGAGATATCCAATTAGACCCTGCAGGCCACAAAATGCACCCTGCAACGCAATGTCATTATCACCTGGGTATATACATACATCTGTCACCTCCAACTGACTCTCTCTATCTCTCTCTATTAATTTATTATCAGAGTTATTGAGTTGCTTTGAAAAGGGATTCACTCTAATTTTGCAGGGAAAAAAATAACAAATTTTCTTGGGGGGAAAGGCCTGCATATGTCACTCAAATAAAAACCTTAATTGGACCCTGTTATGCATTAGAGTGTCAAACGCCAAAAAATTCAAAAATTGAGTTAAGCACGGAATATTGTTTCAAATGCTATAATTAATAGTATTTTTTTTTATGAAATATGTCCTAAAAAAATTTATATTTAATGTTACTTGCACAATTGACAAAAAAAATTATATATAATCTATTCAAAACAAAAAACTTTAATGTTAATTTTCTCAAAACTCGGTAGGTGGCTCTGGACACACTATTGCGTGACAGGGTCCAAATAAGAATACCTGGACCCCAAAAATAGATATATTAAATTTCTCAAATCGATGTTGGCAGCCATGCTGTTTATTATTCAGTCACTGATGCCAAATCACCATGGCCAGTTACACGATTTAGCAACGCGTCCAAATGATAAAACTTTTTTGGACGAAAAATCTTTAGCGAAGAGGCGGACTTTTGGTTGAATGGCGATTATAACAAGCAAAATTGAAATGGGATGACGCGATTCACCAGAGGCCAAGGCATCCACAAAAAGTTACTGTTTGGTGCGGTTTTAGCGTCATTAGTCCGTTCTTTTTAAAAATGACGTTGGTGAGGCACAGTCAACGGCGAGCGCTACAGAACGATGATAAACAATTTCTTTGGGCCCAAATTGAACGTTATGGTCGTAGACGTCATGTGGTTCCAGCAGGACGGCGCTTAAGTGCCCACAGCGGACCCACGATATACATTCTGCATTAACGATTTGAGGGTATGGTTACTCTCGCAGAAGTGACCTGAATTGGCCACCAAGATAGTGCGATTTTCACAGCACACAAATTTCTCTTACCTTCGGTAATCGAAAGTTGTGTTCTGTGCTTGTCACACCAGATTTTTTGTGTCGACATATATTTAATTTCCACCGATATATTAGAATTCAAAATGTAAAATTTATAAACAGAAAAATATTAATATTTTGTTAATGGCAACCATTTCTCCTGTCTTTCCTATCAAGTACAAGAGTAAAGTGTGCTTCAAACAATTTTGAGGGCAAAACGAGAATAAACATTTGAAAGAGAATCTAAAAAATAATTGATTTTTGAATTTTAATCAAAATTGTTGGAGCGAATTTTGAGAAAATCGAAAAAAAACTGAAAAAGTACTTCAGTAAAGTACTAGTACTCTTTGGCCGATTTTGTTCAAAAGCTTCGTGTCACGTTCCATGGGGGTGCCTAACTTAAATATAAAATTTCAACCTACTAGCTCTTTTTGTTCTTGACATATTTTGTTCACTGACACACACACAGACAGACCATGTCGCGAAAACCACTTTTTTTGATTCAGGGGACCTCAAAACGTGAAGATCCATCAAAATCTCGACATCGAATTTTTGACATGAATACAATACTTTCTCTCCCTATATATTAACATATATAGGTAAGAGAAAGTAATAATGTTAATGCTTTGAATGGAATAAATACGTAGATTGATATTAATATTAATAATAATTGGGTAAGTGTATGGAGGAAACCCACTGCGAAGTTAGTATAGAATTATTAATATAAAACTTTCCCTCCAACTTTTGAAGTACGTTCCCTTTTAAAAGGTTATTTACTCAAGCTGTCCGTCTATTTGATTTTTGATGACATGATGAGCCAATATACGTTAATTCATTTGTGATTGAAATAGGCGGTACAAGTGTGTATATTCACACACCACTACCAGGGTAGTATAGAGAGAGCAAGCAAACCAAGACAATGCATTCAATGATATTGCCTTGGAAGACAACTAACATCAAGTGTATTTGTCAACTAACTTGAATTTATACACCTATAAATAATGTTTGAGAGAGATGCGGTTGGATGAAACAAAACAATATACATGTAGTAGGGTGGGCTACAAAAATCGTCTATTTGTTTTTAACTTCCGACACTGAAAAAATGGTTCCTAGACACCTTTAAACCCCAAAGATGAGCTCTTAATTTTAATAGGAAGGTCCTCCTCATCTCATTTTTCCATTTATTCGGTCATATGTGGTAAAATACAAATCTTGCCATTATAGTCGGAGAGCTGGCGACAAAAATGGGAAAGAGTTTTCTGAAGGCTAATATTTTGAGAATAGGTTGCATTTTACTGATGGAAAGATACTCTAGAGTCAGCACTTCCAGTACCGGGGCGTTTAACGGGAATAAGCCGGTAAAGTTGCGGGAAAATGCTTTTCCGCAAATATTTCGAAAACTATGCGCTTTTCAGCAAAGATTCATCTATACAAAAATAATCGAAATTAAATTACAAACAAAAATGATCTTGTACATAATCACGCTAAAGTGAACGGTTCGGGAGATTTAGAGGGGTAAAATTTGTAATTAATATGAAAGGAGACACTACCCAGATAGCACAGTACGTCTTATGTACGTACTGTGCTATCTGAAGTAATATTTTTTTTTTATTTATTTACCCGTTTAAGCCATAGGCCATTGGGTTAAAACTGGATATAAAAATACAAAATATTAAAAATACTTATAAACAAAACAATATGAATACAAAAGTAATATCTGGGTAATATAAAGAAATATTTATATCTTTAATTACACAGGATCTCAAACCAGGTGATTTAATTTAAGCTTCACACAGATTCCAGGTTTAGGTAGATGGATTTTTCAAGTTATAAATAAGGAAAAATAAAATTTCTCTTATTATTTATTAAAAATTTATTGGCCAACTCGAAAAATCCATCTACCTAAACCTGGAATCTGTGTGAAGCTGAAATATTTATATCTTGTTACCATGACAACCATTGATTGTTAGAATTACAAATTTTACCCCTCTATATCTCCCGAACCGTTCACTTTAGCGTGATTATGTACTAGACCATTTTTGTTTGGAATTTAATTTGGATTATTTTTGTATAGATGAATTTTTGCGGAAAATCTCATAGTTTGCGAAAAACCATTTTCTCGCAACTTTACCGTCTTATTCCCGCGAAACGCCCCGGTACTGGAAGTGCTGACTCTAGAGTATCTTTCCATTACTAAAATGCAACCTATTCTCAAAATATTAGCCTTCAGAAAACTCTTTCCCATTTTTGTCGCCAGCTTTCCGACTATTACTTGATCGTACAGAAAATTTCTTTTCATTTTTTTGTGGAAAATTGAACCCCCCTTAAAAAAGGTCTCCTGTGGTGAATCGATTACCCTAACCATTTAGAAGATATTCATATATATTGGTTACTGGTCGCGGGTTCGCATCCCGTCTCATCCGACAATTTATTTCAAATTAAATGGCTACCAATAGTTTGAAATAAATAGAGACAGAGATCTACATGTCCTCCGTTGACTAAAAATAACTTAAATAAATAAAAATAAAAAAAATATTTATTAAAAATCTGGTGTGACTGGTCGCACAGCACACAACTTTCTCTGTACCTTCGGTAATCGAAAGTTGTGTACTGTGCTGTCACCAGATTTTTTTATCGGCTATGTATTTAGTTTCCGACAGTACGGTACATTCGATTTTCAAGATGTAAAATTTATAAGTATGGCAAAATATTTATAGTTTGTTACCATGACAACCATTTCTCCTATCTTTTCTACTTGGAGTACAAGAGTAAAGTGGTCTTCAGAAGATTTCAATCACAAAATGAGAATATACATTTTAAAGAGAATCTAAAAAATAAATGATTTTTGAATTTAAAAAAAATCGTTGGAGCAAATTTAGAGAAAATCGAAAAAAACTGAAAAAGTGCATCAGTAAAGTACTAGTACTCTTTGGCTGATTTTGTTCAAAAGCTTCGTGTGACGTCCCATGGGGGTGCCTAACTTAAATATAAAATTTCAACATCCTATGCTCTTTCCTTTCTTGAGATATTTTGTTCACAGACACGACACACAGACACACAGACAGACAGACCATGTCGCGAAAACCACTTTTTGGATTCAGGGGACCTCAAAACAGTGAAGATCCATCAAAATCTCGACATCGAATTTTTTGACATGAAACCAATACTTTTCTCTCTCTATATATATTAACATATATATAGAGGTAAGGGAAAGTAAAAATCTATTAAAATCAGTACGCATTGGGATGCAAATGCGAATATCTTCTAAATGTTTTTTTTTTTTTTTTTTTTTTTTTTTTTTGGAATGGGTGCATAAGGTCCGAAGACCTATAATGACCAATAGTCACATGCAGCCAGGAAGAAAATAAAAACAAAAGGAGAAGCATAAAGGGGAAACTCAACTGCGGGAACTGGGAAGATGCCTGTTGAGGTTAGACTTGAAAGTCTGAAGATTGTAGGTTTTTGGGAAGATAGACGCAGGGAGCTTGTTCCAATCACGGGAGGTCATGGGGACAAAGGAAGAATGAAATTGTTTTGTTCTGTTAGTCGTGATCTGAACAGCATAGGGATCCTGGGAAGATGCCTCTCTTGTGTTCCGTGAATATGTTGCATTGGGTTAGAGTAATCGATTAACAACAGAGATTTTCTACAAAAAATCTGAATAGAAATTTTCTGTACGTTCAAAAAAATGATAGACCAGGAAGAGAGGATGTCAGCCAAAAGGAGAGCCTCTATCGAATTAGAATCTCCATTTAGAAGACGTTTCGGTTTTACTTAAATAAATCCATCATCAGTTCTTAAGAGCTGAAACGAGCATAAATAATAATTGTAATACAACATAAAATATTTTTCAAATTATAAAAACATCAGATCTTACATTATTGGCAATCTCACATTGGGATGGATACCCTTCGGTAAGAGAAAGTAGAGGATACACGGCTTATGAATGTAAACAAATACTCAAGCAGGTCCTGAATTGTAAGAGGAATAATAATTTTCTTTTTTAATTAAGAAAAGTCGAGGGTTCGCCGCAGGCGGGCCCGAGCCAGTTGGCGGGGGTCCAGGGGAGCGAAGCCCCCAGACTAGTACTACATAATTTAATAATAATGCATTCTTAACAAGAAAAACAAACAAACAAAAAAAGAAATATTTCCCTAGGAAAATTAGATTCCAATCATGAAGACATGAATAAAGTATTTTTGTATGTTTTCTTTCTTCTACCTCCCCCAGAGAGAGTCAAGTCCCCTTTTGGGTTTGACAGACAAGGTAATCGCTCCCTTTTATTAAAGCCTCAAGGGGGACTCAAGCGAATCCCTAGGGAGATCATTTATTTATTGCTAAGTTATTGCATCCGAACAACTTGCCTTTTTTCGCCCTCTCTCTTTTTCCCTTACTTTTTTTCTCTATTTAAAAAAAAAAAAAAAGATCTTTGAATTCGAAAATATTACACCAATCATGCCGCATAAAGCCGTGTATTCACTACGCGTGTCATGAATGACCTCGCCGAGCGCGTTCCGCGGAACACGTTTCAAATATTTGAACTATATACATAGAGGTCAGTCGTGTACGAAAATCAGCAGCGTTTATTGTTATTCACAGTATTATGTACTAGAAAAGAACAGAAACGAACAGCGGGTGGATGAAAGAGTAAACATATGACAAGAGCACAGTCATTAACCAGGGGTGGGGGGGGGGGGAAAAAAAAAAAAAAAAAAAAAAAATAATAAATAAATAAAAAAAAAAAAAAAAAAAAAAAAAAAGGGGGGGGTTTTTCTTCAATTCTTCCTCTGCTTCCATATCTCCTTTAATTATTTCTCTTCAAGCAACTGATTTATTGTGATACGAAGAAATTTTGCAGCAATTCTTTTGTACCATATAAGAGTATTAATTTACGGCAATTTGGTTATCCATCTCTCGGAACGCAACAAACATACAAAATAGTACTACCGTCTGTCTCAACTGGCGGGCGCGCCATCTTAAAACCGACACCAGATGGAACGGCCCGCTCCACGTTCGAGCGTTCCAACCAGGGAGGTAGGGAGGGAAGCTTTGGAATAAAAGTTGTCGCCTAAATGACGTCACAGCCGCCATATTGAAAAGATGAAAACATTGGATTTTCCATTGAACGTAATGTTAATATATCATCAAATTTCGGGCCTTTTTTTTGGAAAATTATGTGAGCAAAAATTTTCTCATGAAGGAAACAACTCTTTAAAAATTATTTTATTTCAGCCGCAGGTTGTTTTGATATGCATATATGTATAAAAAAAATTAAATGTTGCGGCAATCATTCTCTTCCCAATGCTGTTGATTAGTCAATTAAAAAAAGAAATTATCATTAGTTTAATGGAAAAATGGTTACAAAAAAATAAAATATAAACAAAAAATATATTTATTAATATATTTAAATTAATTACCAAAAATATTAATATTAAAAATTAATATAAATCTCATAATGTTATATACAAAAAATGTTTAGTATGATAAATTTATGCAATTAACTGAGTATATAGAAATGCCTGGACCCCCAATAGAATATATTATTAAAAATACAAGTATCGTTAAAAAGTCTTAAATGGCCTAAGTTGCCGAAAAGACTGTGTGAATTTGTGTGTGAATGTGAGTGTGAATGAGAAAACAAAGTGTGAATGTTAAAAAAAAAACTGACTATATATAAATATGACTGGTAGTTTTGAGGCACTTGTTATGATAAAAAAAAAAAAAAATACCTGATGTTTTCTCATCAAAATAAGCTTTTTAGGGGGCTTATAGAAAGAAAATATTTTCCCAGATTCCTCTTAATTTTGCTGTCTTTTACTTGTTTTTATAGGTCGTTTCATGCATTCATATGCAGATCATGCCATGTTAATTATTTTTAAAAATAAAAATAAAATAAAAACACACAAAATCAAGAATTCTTCATCAAAACAACTATCTATAACCTATTCCTAACCTAGGCTTAAAATCTAAAAAAAAAAAACAAGTAATTACAAATTAAATCATTAAAAACTATTTCAAATGTTTAAATATATGAACAAAACTATAAAACAAAGAAGAAATATCTAAGAAAAACTTTCAAAAACACGAGAAAATTGGAAACAAAATTGTATTGTGTCCTATGGAAAAGTCAATGTTTACATATTTTCAATATGGCCGACACGAATTTCTCCCTACTTTTTGGAGCCACCCCCCACTCCTTCAAACAAGCCTTAGTGTCACTCCCTACCTCCCTGGTTCCAACGAACACATTGGCGCGCGTTCCAAAATGGTCTCCATTTCGCGCGCCAATGTTCGTCCTCTTGGAGAGTGTAGTGGATACCCAGCTTAATGGTTGTAGCAGCGCTCTCTATGGTGGTGGGGAGGGGGGGGCGTTAGAATTGGTCCAAGGGCGCCAGAATTTGGGGGCGGCATAAATATATAAAAATTTTTTTTTGGAAAGGGGGGCGCAAATTATAATCTCAACCCCGGGCGCATCATTTCATTGAAAAATAAAATTTTAAAATGTAAAGTCTTTTCATTTTAACTTTTATAATTCTTTCTCAATTTTCAATAGGAAAAAAAAAAACAATTTTTTGACATCTTTCTTATAACTTTTTGATGAAAACTCATAAAATAAGATTAAAGTTGAACTCCCAGTGGAATCTAATCTGATCAACTTAAAAAGAAGCCATCATTGTTATCAAGTAAAGCAGAATCTTTATTTTTCTCTTTATTTCATAGTTGGCTAGTTTATTTAATTAAATTATCATCTAATTATAGAGAAATAAATAACACAATGTTAAGTTTCAAAGGATTTTATTTTACAATAGCTTATTGTATAAGCTTTTCGACGTTAATACGTCATCTTCATAGAAAAAAAAAAAAAAAAACATTCACACTTTTTCTCATTCGCACTCACACTCACACACACATTCACACAGTCTTTTCGGAAACTTAGGCCATTTCAGGGGCATTTAAGACGACGATAACCGTTGTAATATATATTATCTATTGTGGGTTCAGGCATTTCTATTTAAGCCATCTGGTATCCAAATGGCTTAAATAAAATCATCGGACTGGTCATCTTCATAGCTCTGACACAAACTGGCTCTTAACAATCTTGTTTATGTAAATAAATATAATAATTAATTAATAATTTATTAATTTATTTATCTTCAGAACTATGACACAATTATTTTGGTGTGACTCGTCGCATAGCACACTATTTTTCTTAATTTCGGTAATTTAAAGGCGCAATCTGCACTTGTTTGCCAGAATATAAATACAAATCAAATTTTTAAGTATTAATTTTTTAAAAATTTTACATTTAAAATAAATTTTTTTTTCGAAAAAAAAGTATTTTCAAATCTCGGGGGGGGTAATTACCCTTTTTACCCCCACTATAGCCGTCCTTGTCTACTTTGAAGCACAAAGTACTCTTGAACTCCATAGAAAAGATATGAGAAATGGTTGCCATGGTAACAAAATATAAATATTTTCAAAGATGTTGATAAGAGAAGTGGCGCCCCCGGGTGTGGCGTAGTAGGTAGAGTGCCTACCTCCTATACCAAACGTCGCGGGTTCGGACCAGGCAGTTTGAAGATTTTATTTAA
>JAKCPI010021181.1:0-13704 GCA_023213315.1 Euborellia annulipes
TAATCCAATGCTTTCACTGCTTGCGTTATGGACATACCAGGCGGGTATGCAAGAATAACCCAAGGTGTGAAAATTGCGGGTCGAATAGGTGCGAAAAAAATATGTGTGCAAATGAAACGAAGTGCATTTTTGTCAGGGCCCCCATAGAGCAACCGACACAAAAAACTGTTCAGAGTTCATTAGGCAAAAATCAATTAAAGAAATAATGGCAGATAGAAATATCACCTTCCCAGAAGCCACTGAATTTCATAGAGTAAAAAATCCAAATTGTTATGCATACGTAACAAAGAAAAATAGCAGACCAAATGCCCCACTATCTCCGCAACCCGCTCCACCCCCACTTTCGCAGTACCCTCCCTTAAAAGAGATGCAAAACCCACCATATACACAAAATACAACTCATACGCAAAGAGTATACGCGCGCAGGCAATCGGAAAGGTGGAGAGAAGAGAAGGAAGCCAAACAAAACAGGGAGCACATTAAAAGGAGTAGTGATACCCGCCAACCAGAACATATCTCTAACAATCTAAATTTCCCTACAACACCCGTGATCAATAGCCAGACGTACAAAAATAACCTCAAACAAAATTTAATAGAATTAGTTATGATAAACCTCAATAAAATTATTTCATCGGAATATCCATCTTGCACTAATGAGCATCTGACCCCTACCATTCAACCATTGGTTTTTAAGGCCGTAAATGAATCAATCTTAACATTGTTTCCAAATACAGATAATTTAGAGGACATTTCGAACATGTCGGACACAGAATCGCTTTAATAACAACAGTGATTCTGAGACCGTACTGTTCGCAGGAAATTTTTTTTTTTTTTTTTTTTTAACCTGAACAATTTTAATATTTCTACCTGTAACAAGACAAAAGTTTATGAGAATTAATACTTAATCTCCCTTCTCCTTTGGTGAAAATAAAATACACAAATTAGGGCTTTTAATGGCAGGTCACTTTTAAGGGTAACATAAAACTCAATAAACATCCAAAATGAATAGTACAAATATACTACAGTGGAATTCAAGATCCATAAATAGTAATAAAGGCAGTTTGGAAATAGCGTTAAAAGAACTAAATATATCCATAGCGGGGATTGCTGAGTCATGGCTAAAACCAGAATACAATTTTAAAATTACTGGATATAATACAGTGCGAACGGACAGACAAGACGGAAAAGGTGGGTCTCTAATTTTGATAAAAAAGAATATCCCATATAACCCCCTCCATAACTACAATAATCAATATATACAAATAACAGCAATTCAAATTCCACTATCGATAACTAACCAACTGACAATTATATCATGCTACTGCTGCCCCGGCTATCACATGACGACGTCAGAGTGGAAAGCAATTTTAGACTCATACCCTCCAAATTACCTCCTATTGGGAGACTTTAACGCACATTCACCGGAATGGGGATGCTATACGCAAGATAAGCAAGGGGAAGTACTAAGCGCGATAGCAGAAGAACTGAACCTGACTATTCTTAACGACGGGTCACCTACAAGACTTGCCTACAATTCAAACCACCCCTCAATAGTAGATATTACTTTTAGCTCAGCCCGGATTGCACCTCTGTTCACATGGACTACCCTAGAAGATACATTAGGCTCAGACCATTTCCCAATTTTGATAATTTTAGATCTACCATTTAGTCAGAGCTCTAATAATAGCTTCATACCGCGATATAAAATAGAGGAAGCAAACTGGGCCATCTATCAATATTTAATCACACAAAATCTAACCTACCCTCCATTCCTGGAATCTCTAGAAGATAAATATAACTTCTTTGTGACGACGATTATTGAAGCAGCTAACAGGGCAATCCCACAAACAAAAATAACCAAAATAAAGCACCCTCCTATACCCTGGTGGAACCACCAATGTAAACAAGCCATAGAAAACAGAAAAATCGCACATAGACAATATAAAAATAACCCAATTCTGAGTAATTTCTTGGAACTCAAAAAACAACAAGCTTCAGCAAAGTACATAATCAAGCAAGCTAAGCGTAACTCCTGGATACAGTATTGTAGCTCAATAAGTAGGAAAACTAAAACGGCTGAAATCTGGTCAAAAATAAAGAAAGTAAAAGGCATACATAATCCCAGTGCAACTGCTCCACCAGAAGAGATCTACGAAACATTCTTAGACAAGCTAGCCCCATCTTGGGCCCCTAACCAAATACCTTATCAGGCAGGGGACAAGGAACCAAATGAGATAATGGATGCGCCCTTCTCTTTGCAGGAAGTAGCAAAAGTAATGTACCAAACCACAAAAAACACCACTCCAGGAATCGATAACATACCTTATCCTTTGTTAAAATACTTGCCAAACATAGGGCAAATATATCTGTTAGACCTTTTCAATAGTATGAGAGACTCAGAATATATTCCCACCTCATGGAAAACCCAACTCATAATACCTATACTAAAACCGGGAAAAGATAGACAGAATGCAAATTCGTACCGACCCATCGCCCTCTCATCTTGCCTACTAAAACTATATGAGAAATTAATCAAATTAAGATTAGAATATTTTTTGGAAACCTCCTACCAGCTCCCAACGCTATCTTTCGGATTCAGACCCTGTTCCTCTACAATGGACAACCTAGCTATCTTTATTAGTAACATAGAAGAATCAATACTTACCAAAGAATACACAACAGCAGCAGTGGTTGACATAGATGGCGCCTACGATAATGTAGATCTGCACATCTTGTACAATAAACTAATTGCGTTAGGAGTAGGAAGCCAAACCAGCAAAATAATTTTCAACCTCCTTTTTGGTAGACTAATTTACATAAGAACAAAGCCACTAAAGATAGAATTGTCGAGAATTCTATATAGAGGGATCCCTCAAGGGTCGACCCTTAGTCCATTACTTTTTGTCTGCTATACATATGATATGGCTTCCTCCATATCATATAACTCAAAAGTTCTTCAATATGCAGATGACCTCATTATATATACTTCCTCCTGTAAGATAGAAGAGGCCTTATCAGATTTAGATATGTCAATAATCGCTCTCCTTGATTACCTTAAAATAAACAGCTTTACAATATCTGCGTCAAAATCCTCGGCCTGTATCTTCTCAACCCGCAGAATCCCACCTTGGCAAAGTGTTCTTCTTGGCGAAACAGAATTCCCGCTCGTTAAGAAAATTAAGTATCTAGGCCTTACAATAGACTCAAAACTCACCTGGAAAGAACACATAAACACAATAAAAATTAAATGTCTAAAGTATATAAACTTAATGAAAACAATAGCAAAGTTTACCTGGGGGGCTGATCCATTGGTCCTCCTTAATTTCTACAGAGCTACCATTCGAGCATGTCTTGATTATGGAAGCTTCCTGTTCCGGGCCGCATCAAAAACAACCCAACTAGCAATAAACAGAGTGCAATTTCAAGCAATCCGAATCGCAATGGGATATATGAGATCTTCACCCTGTAACGCGATGCTTATAGAAGCCAATGAGATGCCGTTAGAAAATCGAACCCAACTATTAGCCTCAAAATATATACTGAAACGACTATCCAGGTTCTACCATCCGGTAATAGAAGCTCTCTCTTCGCTTAATAACCAGTACACGCAAAATAGAACATATCGACCGATACCTCCATTACTTTTAGCATATAGGTATATCAATAATCTGGATATAAAAATAGAAAAGGCTTCACTCCCATCTATGTTCCACATATCTCCTATCTCATTAAAAATACAGTTCGACATATCAATAGAAAATCCGGCTGAACAAGCCTGGGATACAGTCATTTATACCGACGGGTCAAAGACATTAGTTAATGTAGGATGTGCATTTTTTGACTCCACCAACTCCAATTTCGGCCTCTTTAAACTACCAACGTCTTTCTCTAACTATTCTGCAGAAATCATGGCAATCCGCGAGGCCCTGCTTTATTGCTTAGCAAATTCATATAAATCATCCGTAATAGTTTCCGACTCCCAAAGCGCTATCATGGCCATACAAAATTTCAGAATTTCTAAGTCATCCAACATTCAAGTAGGATACATAAACACCCTCTTAATCGAAGCCGACAGAAGGAAGCTGAACATTGCTATAAGATGGACGAAGGGCCACAGCTCATCACAAGGCAATAAGATAGCAGATTTCTTGGCTAGGAGAGCAACAATACACGGCACAGCCCTGGACATATCAACACCATGGATCGATATATATTCTATAATAAAAGCACAGATAAAAAATAGTTGGAACCGCTCCTGGAAACAAACTTCAGCAATAACCGGATCAGCACTCGCAAAAATTAAACCTAACATTGGCCCACTGTGGTTTACCCCGTACAGAAATCTGCCCAGAGCAATAATCACAACAATAAACCGGATCAGAATTAATCACACTCGCACCTCTGCCCACCTAGCAAGATTCAACATCGTACCTTCAGCAGCATGCCAATGCACCAATACCCCAGCAACGCCGTTTCACATCATTTGCCAATGCCCGCTATACGATCACTACCGCCAGCTGCACTCAATGCAAATCAATCCCAACTTTCGTGACCCTACCTCTTTTCAACACTTCCTCAAATCACCTCAGCCAGAAGACCTAGAAGAGCTACACCATTTTATTACAGCCAGCAAAATAATAATATGAAGCCGCAAGAAAATTTGGAACTATTTTCCTTCTAAAGATATTATTTGGACTTGTATACTTGCTAATATGTTTTTCGAAATTTTATTTTCTAATATGTGTTTTCTAAAAATGTAACTTATAGACATTTATTTTCTACCATGTTTTTTTTTATAAGTGTTATTCGTATTCATATATTTGCTAGTATTTTTTTTTTCTAAAAGTATTGTTTTGATACATGTCTCTTTGCTAAAATGTTTTTTTTTTTTTAATGTATATTTTCTATGATGTTTCTGTTACTATATACTTTTGTAATCTATGATTGTAAAAAAAAAAAAAAAAAAAAAAAATCGAAGGGCTGAATGGCTTCAAGCTACAGCCGAGAAATAAAGAAAAAAAAAAAAAAAAAAACTACTAGTAAAAAAAAACAATACTTTCTCTCTTTATATTTCAATATAGATAAGAGAAAAAAATTTTTTTTTGAAGTCAAGCAAAAGACGTCACGTTAAAAAGCCACCGGCACAGCCAACACCTAATTTTTAAATTTGTAATTAATTATAGTTTGCACAGGAATTTTTCAGACAACCTATTCACGATATATTATTTAACATATTAAATTTCATCTAAAATACGTTTCATCCAATAAACAGCTGGGTGCAAATCGACCTCTCTTCGGATCCCCTACGATATGACAATATTTTAGTTTATCATGTTTTAAGAGACCTCTCCAAAAAAATTTTTTTAAGGGTTGAAAATTTGAGAAACGTTTTTTAGTCCGCCCTATCAGACCCGCGGCCCCCCCTCCCCCATCGTGGGGTTTGGGAGACGTAGAGTACGTTACGCCACTGCCCCTATACAATATTTGAGCTAACTTACAAGAAAACATGACAAAGTCAAAAATTGATTATTTGTAAAAAAAAATGACCAAATATACTGAAATATCATGAATAATATTCATACCTAGTAACCCTAGATCACCATAATTTATTGAGGCCAGATCCGGAAAGACGAATTCAGGGGATCTAGGAATATGGAAAAATTTTTGAAAATGAGGCATTGAAATTTGCGTTTTTAGCTATCCTGAGACGTGAAAAATTTATAATTTTTTTGTTTAGTTTTAAAATATTAAATAAAACTTTTGAATTTTTGTCTGTCCAAAGGGGGGGCCCGGGCCCCTCTGGGCCCCCCCCCCTGGGACCGCTAGTGTATACAATACCTAATTATAAAGTTTCATATTCAACTACGTATTTACGAAATAAGCTTTCTTTCAAATCATTTAAAAATAATGTTTAAAAAAGAACTGGAGAATAAAAACCAGCAATTGATGGACCCTCTCACATCATCTTTAATTGGCAAATATTTCGACTGGCATTACGCCTAGTCTTTCCTATACATCTTATCCAGCGAAAATCTTCCAATTGCAATAATGTTTAAAGTTCTCTAAAGCTCCGAGAAGGCCAATATTAAATCATGTGATTATTTCAATGTTAAAAAAAAATAATAATAATAGAAACTTTTTATAATTCAAAATTAAAAGATAATTCAAAAAAGATTTTCCACTTCTTTTATACAAACAATGAAATAATCACATAAGAAAATATATGGGATGATTACTTACATTAATCTTGATGTTTGTTACTTTCTTGTTCTTAAAGTCTTCAAAATTTTAGTCATTTTCTATTGGTGCTGTTCAAATTCAAAAACCTAAAAATAAAAAATATTGAATTTTAGATGATACTAGCCGCGTCGCCCGCCTTCGGCGGGCTTCGCGCCTAGCCGGGGGCCTCGCCCCCCTGGACCCCCCTCCAGCTGGCTCGGTCCCGCCTCTGGCGGACCCTCGCCTTTTCTTAATTATGAGAGCCCGTGGCGCCCGCCTTTGCATCTATACAGGGGGGCTTCGCCCCCTGGACCCCCCGCCATCTGGCTCGGGCCCACCTGCGGCGGACCCTCGCCTTTTCTTAATTATGAGAACCCGAGGCGCCCGCCTTTGCATCTAGAGCAGGGGGCTTCGCCCCCTGGACCCCCCGACAGCTGGCTCGGGCCCGCCTGCGGCGGACCCTCGCCTTTTCTTAATTATGAGAACCCGTGGCGCCCGCCTTTGCATCTATACAGGGGGACTTCGCCCCCCTGGACCCCCCGCCATCTGGCTCGGGCCCGCCTGCGGCGGACCCTCGCCTTTTCTTAATTATGAGAACCCGAGGCGCCCGCCTTTGCATCTAGACAGGGGGCTTCGCCCCCTGGACCCCCCGACAGCTGGCTCGGGCCCGCCTGCGGCGGACCCTCGCCTTTGCTTCTTACTAATGAAAAGAAAAGAATTACTACCTATTCCAATCCAGAGCCTGCTTGAGGATTTGTTTACATTCATGGAATACACAAATGAAAAGAATACATAAATATTTCTCTATACATTTCCTATGGGAGAAATCGTAACTTTAAAAATTAATAACTCAAAAAGTTATGGGAATTTCGGGATGAAAATAATTTTCCTGTAATCCCGAGAAGGTCCTCTTTATGCATAAAAAATTTCATTTCAAAATTCCAACGGGAAGTTGCCTAAATAGAGCGTGACAGACAGACAAACAGACGGAACGACAGACAGACGGACATTAGTGAATTATATATATAGATTCTTAGAAATGATTCAAATAGAACTATTTATACAGGTGTATAGGCCTATATATAAATAGATACAAATGGAAAATTAAAAATTCGATTAACATCTTTGCAAAAAGAATTCCATTTAAGTATTAAATTTATTGATCTGCTCTTTTATCCTCTAGTTTACTTTGAAATTAAAATAATAAAAAGTGAAGAAAATAAAAAGGAAATAGAAATGATTGGAATTGCAGAAAAAAAAAAAGAGAAGGTAAAATTAATTAATAAAAATTAAAAAAATCAAAGTCATGAAATCTAAAACGAGGGATGATTGTTCAAAATCTAAATTTAAAATAAATTATTTAAAAAAAAAAGATTATTTTTTATAATCAGTCCATGTTAAGGGAATGCACACATTTGACAAAAGATGAAAATAATAAAAAAACTATTAAAATTTATTATTTAATAAATCTATTAAACCATTTTAAATATATTAATAAAATAGGGAATAACTTTAAAAAGTCGAAAATACGAAATAAATGAGAAAATGAGATTGAATCATAACCAATTGGAGCAAATGACATTCAACGATAATCTCTATATATTTTAAGAGGCAATGAAATTTAATTTACAAATTAAATTAGTAGAAAATATCTAATTAAAACAAAAAAGGAGAAAGAAATGCAAATCAAATAATAAATACCTTATAAAATTGAGATAATTGTTAGCTGGACTTGACAGGTGATGAGAAGCACACACACACAGACACGCAGACACGCACACACATGGAGATCAGAGCATAGAGCACAGAGCATGTCAAATCCTGTGAGCAGAGTTGGCAAGTTTTATCCCGCCGAGTATAATACACGGTTTTATACATGTATAAAACTATCGCGGATAAAACTAGGCCGATGTATAAAAGGTATAAAACTGTAAAAAACCAATTCTCTCCTCCTGAAAAAACAGCTTAAAAGCTTTTCATATTTTATAATGTTCTAAAGTATTGACGATGTTGTTTGCTTTTTATTTAGTGAATAATATAATCAAAATGTTAATAATTGAAAAATGAAATTTTATTTGAGCTTCCTTTCTCGTCGGGTTTGCGCATGCGCATCCAAGTTTTATACATTTTATACGTTTAATACATTTTATACGTTTCATACAAGTTTTATCCGCAATTTTTTTAAAACTGCAAAATTGTGTATAAAACCCAACTCTGCCTGTGAGTTACAACTAGGGCTGGACGGTAATGGATTTTCATTACCGACCTCGATAATGAAAAAAAAAAACGGTTTTTCTCGAAAGTCGGTAAAAACCGGTTTTTCTCGAAAGTCGGTAAAAATTTTTTACCGCCCGCGGAACCAAAGTTTGCCGCCCGCGGAACCAAAGTTTGCCGCCGCGGAACATTTTTTTTTTCGCGGAACCAAAATTTTTCCCCGTCAGAAAAAATATTTTACCTTTTTTTTAGAGACGCCAATTTTTTGCCGCCCGCGGAACCTGAATTTGTCGCCGCGGAACCAAAGTTTGCCGCCGCGGAACATTTTTTTTCGCGGAACCAAAATTTTTTCCCGTCCGAAAAAATCGGTTTTTACCGACTTTCGAAAAAAAAAACGGTTTTTACCGAATTATGAGGTTCGTTACCGCGTTTTCGGTAAAAAATTTTTACCGGTTTTTACCGGTAAACCGGTTTACCGTCCAGTCCTACCAGAGAGTATTAGAATATGCAAGAAGAAAATTTAAATTATTTCATAATCAAAAAAATGAAAATTTAATTGTGGGGACTTACCCAGTGCAGACAGAGAGTCTCGAAGAGGAGAGCCTCGAACAGTGACGGCGCTAGCTTATTCTCAGTGAGGGGGCAGGGGTGGGGCAAACTTATCAACAGGGGGGGGCAGTCAATAAATATATAGGCTACATCAACAGAGAAACAAAAAATCTGGTGTGACTCGTGGCACCAGATTTTTTGTGTGACCTTAGGAACCGACAGAAGTTTCGGATTCGGCCAGTCTCGGCCAAATTTCATCCGAAATTTCGTCCTGTCCGAAACCTGAGTTTAAAAAGACAGATTATGCTCGTATACTAAAAAAAAAAAAACGTCGAGTGAAACTCGCACTTAAAAAAAAGTCAAATGATTTTCGCAAGAGCAAAAATTGGAAATTTTACTAAAAAAAAAGATGAATTTTGTATGAGAAATTTTAAGAAAAAGTTTAAAACAAGTTTCGATTTCTGTCGAAACTAAAATTGAAGCCAAAATTCGGTTTCGGCTGAAAATCTTGTTTCGATTCGAATCGACATAGACGTATATTTAGTTTCCAACAGCACATAGCTTCCAATATTTATTTAAATAAAGTTATTTCAAAATTTCCTAAACAAAGAATTACAATAATTTATCGAGGCCAAATCCGGGGGAATCTGGGGATATGGAAAATTTTTTGAAAAATAAGCCACTGAAATCTGCGTTTTTAGCTATCCTGAGTCGTGAAAAAGATCAAACTTGATGAGGTTAAAAGGCCGGGGCCCCTGAGGAAAAAATTGCAAGAAAATGATTTTTTTTTAATTGAAATTTTAAGATTTGAGCTAAAAGGGCCCGGGCCCCCTGAGGAAAAAAATTCCAAGAAAATGTTTTTTTTTAATTGAAATTTTAACCATGAAAATTATTTTTAATTGGAATTTTAAGGTGGGAGCGCAATGGGCCCGGGCCCCGGGGATATAGCCCCCCCCCCCCCCTGTCTGCGGCCCTGGTCACACCACCAGCACGTACAGGGAAATATTTTCAGTTTTGGTTGGCAGGCTTCCTCACTATCTCCTGAGAAATAGGAAAGCCCAGAAATTTTTCTGAAAGATATTGGCTATGCACAGAATTTCTCAAAATCAGTATCAATTTCTCCTGAATCACTTGAGCTTGATTCATAGCTGGTGGATTTACACTTGTACTCGAAGAAGAAAATTTTTTTTTAGATTGGGGCTCAATAAAGTTTTTTTTTTTTTAATTTAGGTCTTTTTCGGCATCGAAGGCCGATTGGTAAAGTTATCGGATATTTTTTTTTCTTTTCGATGACATACATTATAATGGCACAAAAGAAAGATATTTACTTGACAAAAACTTGAGAGTAACTAAATTTATTTATTAAAATAAAGAATTTAAAAAAATAATCTTTCTTTTTCACATTGAAATAAAAAGCTTAAAACTTAAATTACATTTTTTTTAAGGAAAAGTGAATAATTTTAGAAATTTTTTTATTTGGTTTTCGAGCTGATTGGGGGGGCATCCAGGGGGGCCAAGATTCTTGCCGGGGGGCGCATGCCCCCCCTAGCCCCCCCCGTAGCGCCGTCACTGGCCTCGAAGTCCGCTGAGGAGATCGTGATGCTCGAGCGAGAAGGTCAAAGATGAAGGGAGAACTCGACCTCTAGTGTTAGAGTTAACCACCTCTGTAAAAGATAAAAATTATTATTTTTTTCTTACTAAATATGATTCGTATGTTTGGGCGTGGGTGTATGGAGAAAGAAATCATTTACAAAAATACTATTATGAAAAAAAATTATTCTGATATGGATTATTAAAAAATTCTGAAGTTAAATTTTTTCATGAATCAGATTTTTTTTAAAACAAAAATTTTTGGAGAAAAATATATAAACAAAAAAAAGCAACACAACCTTTCAAAAAAACTGGTGGAAGCCGAATCAAAAAGAGAGAAGGAGACTTGTAGATTTAAATTATATACCCGAAATTTTAAAAAGAGAGAATGACCTTTCCCCGGGAAATGTAATTAATATTTGTGATATGAAATAATAAATAAATTGTGAAGATTTGATTGTCAGGACTTACCCAGTGCAGAGAGCAGTGGCGTAGTGAGCTTAACTAGCGCCCGGGGCACAATACCTTTTTAACGCCCCCCCCCCACTCGAAAACCATATAATTTTATATGTAATATATATTATTACAAAATTATTATGGGCGAGATGTAGTGTGTGTGACGTTTTATTCTCACTAATACCATCGCAATAGTAGAGATGCAGATCAGTTAAAAATTAATAAAAAAAATTTTGTTTGTGCTGTTTCTATGATCATAAGGATGACTCAAATGGATTGTTTTCCCAAAAGCTCCTTCTTCTGAAACAAAATAAAAATATTTATTTATTAATATTAATATTATTTTTTATCTTCTTGTATTACCATATTTTAAATATTCAATAAAGATTATTTTATTAAATAACTGTTTTATTTATCCCTTAATCCTTTTTCCAAATATTATTTTTAACTACAGTATATAGGAATATTTTATTCAAACCCCCAAAAATCGAGTAATTGAAATTTCTTTTGATAACTACGACACCCTGTATTTTATTTTATTTAAATAATTTTCGAGATCTATTCATTTAAATAAGATATTATTTAAAGATTAATTAATTAAGATTAATATTCAATACCTCAATTCGGATTTGACTAAACATACACAGTTGTTAAATATAATTTTATATAATCGATGATGACAATCGAGAAATTAAAAATATGAACAGATTTATGCTGAAGAACTTTGACAGATGGTACAATTTAATCTATCTCTCTTTAGAATTAGAATTCAAGGCGCATGTCATTATTATATCCTAATTAGCTCACGGGATATTATTTAAACCCCTAGCACAAGAGGGCCAAGAACGAGAATTAATTTAAACATTCAGATGCTTTAAATACAATTAAAATTGAGGAAGATAGGGTAGGTCCCTTAATCCTTTTTCCAAATATTCTATTTAACTACAGTATATAGTAATATTTTATTCAAACCCCCTTCAAAAGGATTCCTTATTAATAAATTTCAAAGTAGGAGGCAATATTTGTTTGATTATCTGATAGAGTTAAATTCTATCCTATCTTTAAATAGAGGAATAAAATATACTCTCGCACCCCCCTATACCTCAAAGTTTATCCCTTTCACGTTTGTAAATTTTCAACTTGTTGATCTATTGCGTAAAGAAAGTAAAAAGATAAAATTTTAGAGAAGCATTTCTATAAATCGACTAGCACCCTTCAAAATGCTTTCTCACAACCCTGGGGGTGCAGCCCCCAAAAATATTATTTATTTGTTTATAAAAAAAAAAATAATAATAATAAGTTACTTGTTCAAGTACAGAGGCGTACCGAGGCAGTTGGGGGCCTGGGGCGGCACTAGAAGAGGGGGCCTTATATTGAATTTTTTTTTTTTTGGGGGGGTGCTCATCTTTAAATATCCCTCTCCTCCATACACAAAAATATTTTTAAAATACCGTATATCCCTGAACCCCAAGGGCCCCGGGGCCTCTCAAAGAGGAATTTTCATTAAATTTTTGTTTTTACTTGAGCCCTGAGAGCCCCGGGGTTTAACATTAATATTTCTTCTGAAGGTCTAGATAGGTGAAAAGTTCAAAAACTTGAACATTTGATTTCAAGGAGAGGATATATGGAGGATTTTTTTTCCTTAAATCGTAAAAAATGAGCTTTTTTAAAAAATTGGAAGTTAGGCCTAAAAGAAAATTGAATTATTTTTTTCTCAATCAAACATTATATAAATTATATTAAGAAAATTTGTAGAGTAAGAATAAACTCGGGGGAATTTTATTCATTAATTTATTTTAATACAGTAGAACCTCGATTAACGAGCACCTATCATAACGAGTAATTCGCATAACGAGCAAAATAAAAAACATGTAAAAGAATGACTCGCTTCACGAGCGATTTTTCACATAACGAGTACAAAATACGGGCTAAAATTAGTCATTATAATTTACAAAAAAAAAAAAAAATTAATTTAATATAATGTAGCATCGTAGGTCGCTTATGATCCCCCATTTTCTCAAACTTGTGTTATATTGTTATTAATGAACATGAATAAAAATTAATTAAATTATTAGGAAGATAATCAGGAAATAAATTTGTAATTTTTGCTGTTAAATGTTTATTAACCCTGTGCATCAAAGAAAAAGCCTCAAGAAAAGAGCCCTAAGAGAGTATTTTTTCGACATGAAACGCATTAAGATATTTTACATTAATTTATGTGAGAAAATTTGTTTCGCATAACGAGTGTTTTGCTTTACGAGTTTGATTCTGGAACGAATTAAACTCGTTAAGCGAGGTTCCAATATATTTTATTTTTAGAGATTTAAATGATAACCAAATATTATAAAATGAGGGGGTTGTTATATTCGAGATTTTAAAAAAGAGAGGATCCCAGGAAAATCAAATTATTATTTGTGATATGATATGAAATTATGAGATGAAAAAATTTGATTGTTAGAACTCACCTATTACACAGAGACAGGCTCGAAGGGCGCTGAGATGGAGATGCTTGAGCGAGAAGGTCGAGGATGAAGGGAGAAGTTCACCTCTAGCAATAGACACCCCTGTAAAAAATAACAATTATTATTTTTTCTTATTAAATATGATTCGTGTGTTTGTGTGTAGAAAGAGAGAGTTTACAAAAAAATAAAAAATAATAATATTTTAATTTGAATG